>JAEIIJ010019227.1:0-34309 GCA_018904815.1 Drosophila ogumai | reverse complement strand
ACATTATGCAGTACATATATAAATTTTACAACAATTACCTGTCCAATGCCGTTTAAATTAATTAGTTATCTCATTTGGTTCAAAAGTTATGATTTTTGCAACGCTAAATGAGAAAAGGCGCTACTGTGCGACGCTGCATTGTCTCCTGGCTCCTAATTCAATTACGACAGCTGCCGGCCGGAGGCGGGGGCAAATTAAAAAAGGCTTAGGCCAGAGTTAATACGGACTTAAGCGGGGTAATTAAGAGCCAAAGCTGCAATTGCATTCGGGAAACGTCTTAACTCACAGTGAATGGTGGCTTCCATCCCCCATTTTGGCGCGTAGTCCTGGGGCTGATTTCGCCTGCCCTGTTTCTGTTCCTGTTTCTGCCCCGCGACTGCCATAAAATCACGAACTGCAAATCTCTCGAGAATAATTTGAAACATAGAACACAGCCAGGAGCTGGAAATGGAGCTGGAGCTGGTACTGGAGAAGAAAAGCCAAAAGACGATGCCGCTGAATCCCTTCCACATTAAAATATGATGAGCTCGTGAAGGCAACGGTACAAATGAAAACGAAGTTAATAAAAAAGGTTGTAAAGGTGTGGAAGGGGGCGGCGGCAGCTCAGGTGTCTGGGCCGGAGGGTGTCCAAAAAATAATCAACATAAAAAAGAAAATTATTTGCAATATTATCAAGGGCCACAAAAGTAACACGGCAGAGAACAGTGGAAAGCGAAACGAAGAAATGAAAATGTTGAGCTGCAAAATAAAACTGAAATGAAATGAAAATATGCCAGGGGAGGCAGGGAAATCGCAATGGAAATGCAGAAAATCAGAAATCAGGCAGTGGTAGGATGTCTTGGTAAAAATAAGCGAAATAGTTTTAGCTTTCCTGTAGAGTTTTTTAAATAAATAAGATGTTAAGTTAAATAAGTAGTTTCCAAAGTAAAATAATTATATAGTATATCAAATAAAATATATATAATTATTATAAGAATTACAAATACAAATTATTTTTTCTAGTAGTCTTGATTTTAATCCTTGTAAATCTAATATTTTTTGGTTAGAAGGCAAGCGAAACAATTGTAGCTTTCTTTTTTCTCTTCAAAAAATCTAATCCGTAAACTTTTCTAGTTAATTTTAAAATAATTGAGGTTTTCAAAAAATCCTCCCACTGTGCAAACTGATTCCAAACAGAACATTTTGGCCCCACTTAAACTTGGCAACTGCAGTTTCCCATCGGCTTTCGTAATTGGGGTTAGGTCCGGCAATAAACACCCAGCCCAGCGAGTAATAACAACAAAACCGAGTGAGCCAACCAAACACAGAGATGCAAATTAAATTTGGTTTTAATCAAGCGAAGCCAGAGCTTCGTGTATTTTCCGTGCGGGGGCCGCAGAAGGACAAGGCCGAGTTCAAAAAGCAAATCAATTAAAGGGCTGCGCCCCGAGCCCCAAAACAAAAGCCAAAAGTCAAGACTCGAGATTTTTTCGAGCACAAACTCGTCCATATGTGATGCCGGTGATGGTGACCTCTAGAGAAGTCAGTCATCAGTTGGCCACGTTAAGACAATGGGGCGACAGGCGATGCATTAGGCGGACAAAAGCCAACACGAAACGTGATCAAACTTTTCCATCAATTTATGGCCTGTGCATCCGAAAAAAAATCCGGTTCGAATCTGCTGGATCCATCGATCAAGTCTTGAGTGAGCGATTGAAGATCAGCCGCAGATCAAGTTCAAAGTCATCATCGACTAACGTTGCTTCCGTTGCCATTGGCATCGGAGCTCGGGCCCAAGAGTCTTGGCCATATAAAAGCCATGGGAGATCTTGGCATCGGTAGCACACATCTTCCGTTGAGCGCAGCCTAAACACTTGAAAATCATGGTGAGTCGCCGGCCAGAAAACTGGAGCATACAAATGTTATCTTTATTTTATGTTTTAAAGATCTATCAAGAGCAGTGGACAATTGAACCAGAAAACAGTGATATCTTAATAAAATTTTAGATATATTTAATGGCAGTTAAATAATTAGTTAAAATCAGCATAATTATAATTATTCTACGTTAATTATTTTTCTAGAAATTCCTTATCATTGCCGTTGCCTTTTTGGCCTGCGCCTTCGCTGATGTCTCGGAGCTGTCCGGCTACGATTACCAGCAGCCAGCTCCTGCTCCCGTGGAGACTTACATCCCACCTGCACCCCCCGCACCTGCCCCGGCTCCAGTGGAGACCTACATTCCCCCAGCACCCCCCGCACCCGAGTACATCCCGCCCGCACCCGTCCAGGCCAAGGAGCCCATCATCGAGGAGATCGAGCAGCCGGCCCAGGACGGATACCGCTACAAGACCGTGCGACGCCGCGTCTTCCGTCACCGCAACTAAGCAGGGAGTTAATTGTTATTGTTAATTGGTTGACTCGAGTGTAATTTGTAAATGTCATCTTGGAAAATGCACCTGAAGAGTAAATAATGAAGAGAAATTGTAACTGAACTCGTGTTTGTTTTCTTGTATTTACTTTGACCTACGTCAAAGTTTAGAGAACAGGAAAATACACTAAGCCCAAAGTGAAAATAACAACTATTAAGATCTTTACTTCAGGAATAACCACAAGCAATTTTCCTTAATCTGTCTTAAGTTAAATTATACGGCATCTTGGAAAGAAAAGCCAAAATTTTCAAATTTAATCCTTCTTATCAACAGGTTCCCATCAGCCACGCTCTTTTTCCAATGTCAAAGTCACTATTCAAATGGCTTTTCCTAGGCTAAGGCCCCTCCTACCAATTTTCCGCACATTCAACCCTCTTCAACTGCCGCCAATAAGCAATCGACGAATGGCCTAAACAAACCGCTCAAGGCCAAACACATGTTCTCTGGCCAACAACACAGCGGGGCAAAGGCATTCCAATAGATTTCCCCCCTTTGTTTTTCTTTTTCGAAAGTCTGGCAGTAAAAAGGTCAAACCGACGACTAGACCAATTTGACTTAACCAAAAATTGCTGAAACTTTCAATGAGCAGGGACAAAAAGTGCCCCTCAACCCTAGAATCGATTCAGCCAAGGCAAACAAATCCTCGATTACAAAATCAAACAGAGAGCGAAAAAAACAAAGGATGGCGAAATGGGAAAAATGTTTGTCCATAATGCAAAATGGGAAAATATGCGAATTCAATAAGCTACGAGGGGGGAAGGACTATGGCATGGACATGTGCCATGGAGGCGAGATCCTTCTTCTCCCTCCCTTTGACAGAAGGAGGACTGCGGTCCTTTGGCCAATTGCTGTTGACTTTTGCGCTCTAAGGCGAATTTCCGCTCACATATTTTGCACTTACTTTATGCTGATGACATGCAAGTGGCAAAAATTATTTGCGCTCGTGCATTTGGCGGCCAACTGCCGGGGAACACGTCTCCGGACCCGGCCAAAGGCGAATAATGAGCAGCAAACAAGCAGAGGAAATCAGCCAGAGGGATAGGCACTGAGAGAAAAGTAAATACTTGAAACGAAGGGAATAATGAAGGCAGTATGAACCCTACATCTTTCTTTATTTTTATAATTTTTATAAATTTTTTCTTAGTGCAAAGAGTGGGCACAGAACTGAGAAAAAAAGAAAGAAAAAACACCGACCAACAGCAGACAGCAGCTTCCATTTCCATTCGCAGCTCCTTCTTTGTCGTGACATACGGAAAATTCCCCACGGAGTCTATCAACAGTTGATAAAGCAAAATGTGCGTGCGGCAGCCAAGGAGCTGAGGAGGAGGAAAAAGGACTCTAGATGGCATTCTTTTCCTTTTTGGTATGTACATAAGTTTATTATTTTGAAGGTAATTGGATTTGTGTTGCAGCAGAAGTCGACAAGTCGCCGCAGCATAATAAGAAAATATATAAACTCCGCCCGAGGACAATGAACCGGGGGCCAATCCCAACATATGCTCAATGCCCCGAGGCAGTGCCTCTGGCCAGGGAGTCCGCATCGCACAGTGGCCATTGTTTGCACTCGTAATTGTTTTCCTAATGGATAAAGTCTATAAATTTCTGCGAGCGACGCGAGCGGCGACCAAATGCGAAATATGTCACGAATGTTAAGCGTTTTATAAACGACTCGGTTGTGTGGGATCGGACTGGGATAGGAATCGAGTAGATGGGAGGAGGCACGCCAAGGAAGCTGGAATGCGGAGGATTTATGGAGGATGCCGGCCACTCAGCGGGACGGACTGCAATGGAGTCAAGAGTCGATGCTGATACGGATGCCGCTGCACTGGCCAATGACTCGTAAATTCAGATGTTGATGGAGTCGCCGCTCCTCGAGTTTACCAATGGATGTCGGGACTTCCTTTGAGTGGAAGAAGATTCGAGTATTTGCTGCTTATTCTAAAGGTCTTGCAATTAAATATATGTATTATATATAATTTAATCAGTTGCATAGTCTATGTCGTTTACTATATGAATGCCCAGCAATCGGGCCATGTTATACCGGGCTCTTGTAAGACCTTCGTCCCCCCTTCGATCCTGGATTCCAGCTGATTTCTTGGCGGCCAGCGGAAAAGTCAGGCCATCGCCGCGCAAGGTTTGAATGGGAATGAGCCAGAGGTACCATTTGTCGCCGAGAACCTCTCGAAAATTAGCACAGAATCCAAGGGTGAAGCCATTCTTGTTCTTGCCGCCGACAAAAAAGTATGGAGGATGCACTGATTCCATGGTGGTGCGATTCCTGGCCATGTTAAGCACGCTAATGGTGAACATGATCAGGGTGAATAGGTTGATGATGAAGACGGCCGCATGCTGGGCGAGGGCCCACGTGTGCTCCCTGCGCAGGCTTTCGACTTTGAACTGGCAGATGAGGTAAAAATCGTAGAACAGCGCCACACAGATATACAAGCAGTAGAGCTCGACGTATAGCAGAAAGAGTATGAAGTACTTAAAGTTGTGGAAGTGGACGCAGTTCTTCACCCAGGGGCAGTGGTGATCCCTTTTCCGGACGCACATGCGGCAACTGCGACAGTGATGCGCCCTGTCCGGCTTTATGATCCAGCAGAAGCGGCAATATCGCACCGATCCCTCCTTGGTGGACATACTAATTGGCAGATTCTTGGCGGCATTGGCCAATATTCGTGCTTCTGCCTCTGCCCCATTGTTTTGCTGCAGTCTGTTGACATCCTCGTCTGATATGTGCCACTGGTTGGGTATTTCCATGGGCGACGTGCAGATGCACTTCCACCACGTCCACAGGAACATGACCAGCAACAGGTGGTAGCCCAGTAGGAGGAGTACCATGTAGATTAAGTTGTCTACCTTGCGGATGCAGACCTGGTAGACAAAGAGGTAATAGGACCACACCACTATGAGCAGGATCACTGCGATCGGAAGCCATCGGGACAGCCAGCAGCGGCCTGGTCTCCGCTCCTCGGTTTCCGTGAACAGACACATCCTGGCAACGGATGACTCTTCCCCTCGAGGCGGGGAAGTGTTTGTATTTTCATGATTATTTTTATATTTTCTAGAACATTTTCCCAGCCTACTTGTGTGGATGAACTTGTTACCTGATGAATTTTTAATACTACTTCCTCTTTGATTAATAAGCTTTACTTTTACTTGCTCTTCATCATTTATTCACTCTTCATCTCCATAAAACAAACATCGATCTTCAAACAAAACATTAACAGATTCCGCAGCAAAGTGACCTTTGCTGTGGCCTATCACATTAGTCAACAGACGCCGCTATTCCGACTTAGTTGCGGTGACGGAAGACGCGGCGACGCACGGTCTTGTAGCGGTATCCGTCCTGGGCCGGCTGCTCGATCTCCTCGATGACGGGCTCCTCGGCCTGAACGGGTGCGGGTGGGATGTAGGCGGGCGCAGGTGCTGCCGGAGGAGGGATGTAGGTCTCAACAGGGGCAGCTGGGGCAGGTGCGGGCGGGATGTAGGTGTTCTTGGGCGCCGGTGGTGGTGGTGGTGGTGGGGGTGGGATGTAGGCCTTGGCGGGAGCCGCCGGGGGTGGGATATAGGTGTTCTTGGGTGCTGGCGGCGGCGGTGGTGGTGGGGGTGGAATATAGGTGTTCTTGGGCGCCACAGGCTGAGGATAATCGTAGCCACCGGATCCCAGCTCGGAGACATCAGCGTAGGCGCAGGCCAAGAAGGCGGCGGCGATGATCAGGAATTTCTGAAAAGGAAATATAAATGTTAAGAGGTGTTTCGAAATCCTTTAGAAGAGTTATATAAAAGGTGCTGTTATGGATATATTTTTTGATGATAATGAAGGCTTTGACTTCCTCTTGAGGAAACTCTTCCTGTTTTCTTCTTTATTCTTTTTTCAGAATCCTTAATATTGCTGTATCCTTGTACCCACCATCTTGAGAAGATTGGCTTGTTGCTGCTTGGATCACAAGTTGATTTGTGCTGCCGAACTCGAAGTGTGCCTGCGGTTTTTATAGCTCATTGTTTTTCGGTGCTGCTGCGGGTCAACCGCAGCTAAATTAATTGCATGATGAACCCATGATACATGGGGGTCTTAGCCTCACTCGAAAAACTCGGAAGATAGCAGCCAAGAAACCGAAACCGAGCACACACACACACTGTATGCCATACCATACCGAGCCTCCAATGCCAAGGCAGTTTGACGGGTTTCAGTTTCATTTTTCTTCTTTTTTTCCTATGGCTTAGTTTTTAGTTTCCATATTCTGCATTATCTTTGCTTTGACTTGAGCTGACTTTTTGTTTCAGTCTTCAATAGCTTTATTTTTTTAATTAGATCAAACAAACCTTTTGATGGCTGAATAATGGTTTTATTTTGTTTTCATTTTGCGTGTTTGATGAATGTTCGTGGGTCACACGCTCCATTGGCCTGCGTTTTGTCTCTTCTTAATTATTTTATTTTAATTTTTCGTTTTCAGTCTTCTTGTCTCTGCTTTGAGAGGCTCTGGGCAAATTATTAGCAGACCGCCGGGCCTATGGCGTCGTTTCAAGTTTATGCCAAAATTAATTTCAATTTGCTTAGATTATGCTGATCTTGACAATGTCTGGCGGTGGTGTCTCATGTTGTTGGCAGAGCTTAATTAATTACCTGAGTCCGGACTGGCGGCTTTGCCTTTTCCGAAAACACACAACACCTGGCTTATAAAACAGTTTATTTTTGTGTTTCAGCAAGTGGCTAAGACGCGGGGAGTGTTTGTTCTTGAAAAGATTGAAGTTCTGGGGAGAAGATATAATAAATGTTGTTTTAATGGCTTGTATTCTGTTTTATTTAAGAGTAGGGTAAGTTTTTTTTAAGAATTTTAATTCTGCATATTGGAAATCGTGAAATAAAATATTATTAAATTAAGAAAGCTCTTTAAAGGTAGGCTGTCATTTTAATAAAATGTCACAGCCTAGTAAAAATTTTTAGTTTTATTTTAAGAATAATATTTAAAATATCTCTAACCCTTAAATCTTCCCCTAAAAAATATAAACTGCTGTATTTTAGTTATTAAATCTCTTTTCGTTTTATTTTTTAATCTTCCAGCTATCCTCACAATCCCTTAAAAGGGATCCCTAAGGAGTGGCTATTTAGTAACGGCGGCGGATCACACGACGACGCACAGTCTTGTAACGGTAGCCATCGGCGGCCACGGGCTCGATCTCCTCCAGGACGGGCTGGGGAGCCAGGACGGGCACGGGGGCAGGGGCAGGGGCGACCTTGACGGGGGCGGGAGCAGGGATGCTCACGGGTGCGGGAGGAATGTAGGTGTTGACGGGAGCAGGCGCAGGAGCCACCTTCACGGGGGCAGGGATGGCAACTGGAGCTGGGGCCGGGGCGGGAACCTCAACGTGGACGGGTGCAGGTGGGATGTAGGTGTTCACCGGGGCGGGGGCGGGAGCCACCTTCACGGGAGCAGGGATGGCAACTGGAGCCGGGGCTGGTGCTGGCTGAGGAACCTCAATCTGGATGGGGGCTGGTGCAGGTGCTGGGGGAATGTAGGTGTTCACGGGGGCAGGAGCCGGGGCCACCTTCACGGGCAGAGGAGCTGGGGCCGGGGCTGGCACGCTCACGGGAGCATAGTTGTAGCCCGACAGGTGGGAGACATCGGCGTGGGCAACGGCCAGCAGGGCGACGGCGACAACCAGGAATTTCTGCAACATTTCAAGGAATATTGATTTAATTTCTCAATCTAAAAAGCCCTTTAAGAAGAGTCTGCTTCTATACTAACCATTTTGGATGTGTTACTTGGAACGTTGGCGTTTCTAGTATGTCTTGGACGGATCACTCGGGTTGTATTTATACCAAAACCTGGGCGCGGTGCAGAGGCGAAAGATAAACATTAGACCGAGTGAAGAAGTGCGGATATCAGGGTCTCTTAATATGCCAGAAACCAGAATTTTACGAGCCCCGCCAATGGTCAACTGATGTGCGCTACACAGTCTACGAGAGGGGTATTCGATCGAAGAGTAACCTTCTTATTTTATCTTCTTATATTAGTTCTTCTTGTATATGGTAAACATTTGAATTTCTATCTGTACGCTGACTTTGCAACCTCTTAAATATTATTTTGTGACAGTTTCTCAACTCTGGTTAATTTTAAGGCCAAATTGACTTAGTTTTTACATTTTCAGAGAGATATTCAGTTTATTTTGCCTATATTTAATCAGATTATAAAGCCAGCTTAAAACATCAACCATCCCAAAATATCTTTAAATAAGAAAACAAATTAAATTCTATAATGTTTTCATATTTTTTCCTTTCCAGGTTATACTACTTAAAATTAAAGTTACCAGAAAAAAACTTCTTAAAGTTAAAGTTAAAATTTATAACATGCAGCGCCATTCGAAAGTCAACCTAGCTGAACCCGCTGATCTCCACTCGTACTTGCTTGTTTTTGCCATTGTCTTAATTTAAATATCATTTGCATAAAAACATTTATGCCTTAGTGTATCAAATTGAACTACCAAAACTAAAGCCGCTCGAAAACTGGAAACCAAGTCTGGCTTTTGGCACAACTCACAACAGGCCTACACACGGGGGCCACCCAGTCTATGGGTCTGCAGTCGTCGGCGGTCATTAATCCTCTTGATTGGCTATGATAAGGTGGCCAAAACGAGAGCCTATTGCTTAATTATACGCAGATGGGGAACTAGTGGGCTAGAAATCGGAATCAGAATCAGAAAGCGACGGCGGTGGCTTCGATCGGGTCAAAAGTTGAACATGACGCCAGCTAGACCGACGCCATGTGTCACTGCCAAGCGGAAAACAAATTAGCCAGACAGGGAGGGGGAGGAGGAGGAAGTGCACAAGCCACGACTCCACTTGGCTGAAGGACACCACTTGAATCGCGGCACTCTCTCCTTTTAATTACACAAATTGCTAATGAACAATTTTTCCGGTCGGTGCCAAAAGTCCGTGGAGACTTGCCGACGCCACTGTGATTTAATTTCCGTTGAATTTGTTTTCCCCAAATAAAATACTCGCACTCCGCATAACATGCACGCGAGGGGACTCGTCGGAGTTGTCAAAAAGCTATGCAAACAAGCACTTAACCCCTTTTATTTTGACAATTCCATTATTTTCGCAGCGCCAATAAAGCGAAACTGCAAATGTATTTCGAGCAAATACACAAACACGCTCTAGCGCTGCACCACCACCCGTCATGCTGGTCATGGAACGCTGCGTATACGTAATTTAGTTGTTTGCCTGTTAATAGTTGACATGCATTGCATCGGATGGCGTCATCCGAGGGCACACAAAAAAATAAGGAAAAATATATAGTTCGTTCCCCTTAAAGGGCTTGAAAAAAGAGAACATGGAGGGAGCCAGAAATAATGGTATTGGAAAATGCCACATGGCAAACAAATATTTTTCCTCGCTCGGATTTAAATAGTTTGGCCGAAGGGTCAAAGTTGATTCAGCAAACCGTTTACAGCCTCTTAAAATGTAGTTTACTTGAATAATTAAATGGGAACATTTTTGTTTTTAGTAGGTTTATATTTTTACAGCCTCTTAAAATGGAGTTTATTTTAATAAACTAAGCGAAAATGGGTTTTGTGGTTAGATTTCTTTATTTAAAAGCCTCTTAAAATGTAGTTTACATACAGAAAATGTTAAAAAATTACTACAAAACTTAGATTCAAAATAGGAAATTATTATCTGCTAATAAAAAGTATATTTCCAACTCGTTGAAATTATAATTTAAAAGTTCAACGACCTTCTAACGAGATGTATATCGTCTTAAAGCTCCGTCTGCTTAAAGTCGAATGAATTATATATCTGTTTATAACCAGATCCATTTCGCATTTATTTTTACACAAGATTTGCATAACTATTTTGCATTATTTGTGCAAAAAGTGATTTAATAAATATTCAAAATGCAACAGCCGTTGACTTGGTCAACTCCCCGAAGTGGAAGTGACAAACTCTCGCCAATCGATTTTCGACATTTTTCCCTCGACTCATAAATTCATTCGCCGACTCGGTATATATCCCAACCCGATATATATATAGGTATACTGTGTATGTGTGTATATATAGCCAGGCCAGATAAATCAACGGGCGACAAATTAATGCTGCAAATGAAGTGCAACTGCTGGCATCGAACGCCGGCGAGAGGAATCGAGGACCCACCTGTCCAGGATAACGATTATTTTCGCGCCTCTTGTTCGACCTCCCCTATCGGCTCCACCGATGTCGCCCCAATATGCAGTAACAGTAAAAATAAATGAAGGCAGTCAACGTTTGCATATTTCAGTGGCTGACGCTGCTCCTTTCCCTTCCCCCGCGGACTTCCGCCTTTTACTGTTTTGTTTCCCGCTTTCAGGCCCCTCCTGCTGATATAATTACGTTGATACTGTCAATTTCGCAGCGATCCATGTCCCATATCCATGTGCACTCCACTCCGCACGTTCGATTCCGCAGTGTCGCTTTAAAGCCGTAAGCCGTAAGCCAGCCGTCGTCCTGCGACGGGCTCCGGGTGCGGGTCCGGGATTCGTGGTTCGAGGGACCCATCAATTTTTACGCCCGATTTATTGAGTAAGCCGGGGGCTAAGGGGTATACTTTGGGGGAGTTACGTGATTGGGTTTGTGTTGAAAAACTTAAGCATTTTTTATATTAATGATTTTCTTATTTTGATTATTTTTTTTATGCTTAGAGATATGTATTGTATACCTACCTTAAAGAGTAGATATATAAAATATGTAATATTTTAAAAATAAGTTAGGAGCACATTTTTATAGTATAAGCTTTTATGACAAAAACATTTCACTTTTTCCTCATTACTTTTCAGTTTTAAAATATTTTTGTTTTTAGTAAAGGATATCAGCTGTTCGACTACCAGCTTCAGGACTGGTCAGTCTGCTATTGATGACGATATATTCTCTCTTTTTTTCCAGCCACACAATTTTCACTTTTTCACCGGCGCATTTTCTTGTGCATACTTTTAGGCCGGCTGCCTCGTGATTATTTTGTAATCCGCGGCGCCTAAAGCATTGATTACACTTTTCAGACCATCTGCCGGACAGGTGGAATTGGGTGTATCCGGGCTTGGGTGGTTTTGGGCGCCGCGGATGGCTCTCGGAGCCATAATGCGTGTTAATCAGGCATCATTAACTGCTAATTAAGTGCGGTTGGAAATGCAACCAACTGTCAATTGTTGGGCGACCGTCGTACCTGACGGTTTTTTATTTAATCGCCAGTCTCTCTTCTGCCCGACGGAGCAGGATGCAATGAGCCTGAAAATTACCCGAAATGCAGTCCCATTTCGCATTGTGACTATGCGAATTTCAACTAATCGCTGGCGGGGATTAGTTGAACGGATCGATTATGGTGGATATTGAAGGGAGTTTTGAAATATGATAATAGGAATTTAATAGTAAAGTTACTGTTGTACTTAAATTAATTTATTTATTGTGAAAATATTGAGAATTTCGTTTTAAAATATATTAAAATATATTATGTATATATTATATATATTAGAATGAACCTTAGAGTGGGCTTTAGATAAATCAATTTGTATTGATATAATTATGAGGCGAATTTAATATTTAAAATACTAAAAACTAAACTCAGAATGCTTGAATTTCAAATCAAAAAGATGTCCTGTGTTAATTGTTATTCGTTTATTAAATGTGGTCTTGAATTTTATAAATTTTTTTGATTAAAATTTTTGCAACATTTTGGCAATATTATAAATTTTAAAATTTCGTAATATAAAAAAATTAATCCTTTTTTAAAATAATAAAATAAATATGTATTTTTTTAAATAAATAAAAATTTATAAGACGGATTTGAATATGTTGAATATTATGGCTTTTGGCAATCACTGTTTTTTTGGTTATATTATGCCTTTAAGAAGACTTTAAATATTCACAATTCTTAAATCGATAATGATCGATATTTTGAGATATTTTTTTCTTGAAAAGCGAAGTTTGAAACACCATTAGGTAATTTAAAAAATTTAATTTAAATTCAATTTAATTTGAAGAGTATTTTGTGTAATTTTTAATTTAAAAATTTTAATAAAATTTAAAAAAATTGAAAAAAATTGAGTACTTTGTTTCTTGCAAACACTGCTAGATAATATATATTTTCTATGGGGGTCGCCACCTTTTGTCACTCTCTTTGGGCACTAAGCTGTATACCTTACCCTACACATGGCGAAAAAATAAAAATATCAAAATATAATACAAAAATTAATTTACGCACCGCAAAAACTAATCACTGCTGATGGGAGTGCGGTTTGCCCGAATCGGCCCTAAATTGTAATTGCCTGTCAAATAATTTTGGGACTCTCTCCATCCCAGCATCCCTTCGGCACAAAGTCCTATGTTCAAAGCAAAAATGTATTTTAATTCATTTAATTGAGCTGCCAATATTTGACCAGAATGCAATTAACGAAATAAGCCGGGACAATCAATCCGCTGTGGTGGCTCCCAAGGGTGTGGGGGTGCAGTTGGAAAGAATGATTTTGTTTTAATTACGCAATTAATTTTAGGAGCTTGGCTGTTTGTTGCCTTTTTTTGTATTTTTTGTGCTTTTTAATTAGTATGCGCCGTGGCAAGTGTAATATGTGGCTCTGCGGTTGTGCCGGAATTCAGACACACCAGTTTGGGGATGGACTCCAGGCAGGTCCCCCAAAGTCTGCCATGGCCAGACATTTCCCTAATCAAATTGCAGGGGGGATGAAAAGAGCTCCGCAGACATTTGTCGTTGCATTTTCTTGTTAATTTTCTGCAGCGTCTCTCGTCTGTCGATGTCCTTCCTTAGTTTCCATCCTGGCACTTGTTAGCAGCCACAAGTGGTCAGTGGTCGTCTGATGAGGCCAATCCACTCGGCTTCGTCTCTTTTTTGAGCTGGAGCGCCGGCTTCATCGATTTCGTGTGGGTTGCACAAGGAAAAAATATTATAAGAAAGCACCCAAAAGTTGATTGGGATTTTAGGTAAATTTATTTATATTTTAAGCTCGTAAAATTAGGCAGGAAAATCAGTTTTTAGCAGGTTAAATTGTTAAGTTAAACATATGAATTAATAATAAATTGTTAAACTAAATATAAAATATTTATTATATAA
Source organism: Drosophila ogumai (assembly GCA_018904815.1). NCBI lineage: Eukaryota > Metazoa > Arthropoda > Insecta > Diptera > Drosophilidae > Drosophila > Drosophila ogumai. The sequence continues at coordinate 20,805 of JAEIIJ010019227.1, read as the reverse complement.
TCAAGAAATATCTATCTTTCAACAATTCTAAACTTAACAACTTCTTCTTCTTTTTTTTTTAATTAAGAATTTGCTTTAGTCAAAAACTTGACTGTTTTATTTTAATTTCCTGTATTTTCACCCGTTCATATGCTATTATCATGACCAATTTTCCCATATCTAAGCATATATTAGTTTTCCTAAATCAATTTCCCATTTTCTAAGTGCAATGGGAAACTTTTGAATCTAACGAGAAAAAATTTCCACATCATCAAAGCTCATTCCAGGCCATAAATTTCGTGATAAATGTGGAGTGGCGGCGGCGACTGTGGACCTGCAAGGAGGACCACGAGTCCTTGGGGAGTGTTCCGCAACTTGCTTGCAACTCCTTATTATCCTGGCCTCTCTTGCCGCACCTCTTGCCAGCGCTATCTGTCCGATGGCAAGTTGATTTCCTTGGGTTTTCATAAATTTCCCACTCAAATGGCCGGAGGAACTTGGAGCTCTCCGCCTCCCCTGCAGTGGCTCATGTGATTTGCTATGATTGGAAAACAATTTGAAGACTTCTCTCTTTTTGTTTAACAAACTCGAAGGCGGTAGTTTTTTATTGCAATCCCCCGAGGGGATTCGTTAGGAAACAGTTTTCGTTAGGCTTTGGTAAGTTTAGAAGCGGTGGCGGTAGACGCGGCGACGCACGGTCTTGTAGCGGTATCCATCGTTGGACACGGGCTCGATCTCCTCCAGAACCTGGTGGTTGGAAGCTGGGATGCTGATGGGGGCTGGGGCAGGGTGGTAGACTGGGGCTGGGGCCGGAGCAGGGTGGTAGACCGGAGCCGGAGCCGGAGCTGGGTGGTAGACGGGGGCGGGAGCAGGAGCCTCATGGTAGACCGGAGCCGGGGCAGGGATGCTGATGGGTGCAGGTGGCACGTAGGTCCTCACGGGAGCGGGGGCTGGGATGGCCACGGGAGCCGGGGCAGGGATCACCACGGGGGCTGGGGCAGGAGCTGGGTGGTAGACGGGAGCTGGAGCTGGGATGCTCACGGGAATGGGAGCAGGAGCTTCATGGTAGACCGGAGCCGGGGCTGGGTGGAAGACGGGAGCGGGAGCAGGAGCCTCAATGTGGACTGGAGCTGGTGCTGGTGCAGGGGGAATGTAGGTGTTAACGGGAGCTGGGGCAGGGATCACAACTGGAGCGGGAGCTGGGGCAGGGATCACAACTGGAGCGGGAGCAGGAGCTGGGTGGTAGACCGGAGCTGGGGCAGGAGCCTCATGGTAGACCGGAGCTGGGGCAGGGATGCTGATGGGTGCAGGAGGCACATAGGTCCTCACTGGGGCGGGTGCTGGAGCAGAGATCACCACTGGAGCGGGAGCAGGAGCTGGGTGGTAGACCGGAGCAGGAGCTGGGATGCTGATGGGAGCAGGGGCTGGGTGGTAGACCGGTGCTGGAGCTGGAGCAGGGATGCTGATGGGAGCAGGGGCTGGGTGGTAGACCGGAGCCGGTGCCGGGGGCGAGTAGTCGTAGCCCAAGTGGGAGACATCGCCATAGGCGCAGGCCAGGACGGCAAAGGCAATAACCAGGAATTTCTAGAATACACAAAATAGGAGACGAATAAGTCACGTAATCCTTGATCCTGCTTCTCCGGGGGGCGCTTGGCTAGATGCTCACCATGATGGCAGCTACGATCTGTTACTCCACGAGCGTTTGAGTCGCTTCTGTCTGATCGCATGGAGGCGCTAACTATTTATACCGGCGGCCGAGAGACCGAGCCCAAAAATTCTGCAGGCCGCAAAAACTTGAACTTAGGCGAAGACCGTCGTCAACGCAGCGACGTCTCATCTGAATATTCAGCGTCAGATGGGTTTGTGTTTTTTGATCAGCAGGTTTTTGCTCCGCCGAGGGTCGTCAGAATGAAGTGGCAACTGTGCATCCGAACTTAATCTGTTTATGCGAATTAAGGAGCCAACAGCATCGCGTCGCTGATAGATGGATGGGTTGCTTGTCTAGTGGGGCGGGCAACACCCAAAGTGACTTTCGGGCGACATTAATCTGAGTTAGTGACCGCTAACGGCATAGTTTATGGGCGTTTGCAGACTTTATTTGTCAGTTGGATTAATAGATTATTTGTATTCTCGGCGCATGCGTCAGGTGTAGCCGGAAATTTGCAATAATGGCTTGCAGAACCAGAAACTGGTTGGTTGGTTCTCATTTTACGACTAGTTTCGCCAAAGGTTAGAAGCCATTGTTCTAGATTAAAAGAATTCGGAGATGTTTAGCACTTCTGTCGCCTCCTGCAGACCTCTTAATGGACTCTATTGTCCCAGCGAGGCGCCCACAAAAAATATGTTTATGCTAAACCGATTTACGAGAAACAAACAGCTCATAATTTCGGTTATCTAACGAACCCTTGGTGGCCAATTAATTGCCACAAAACCAGTTGATCGCGATTATGGCCATAGAAATAGGTCTGGCTGACGTCTGTGAGCCTAAAAAATGGATTCGACCAGTCTGCTCTTCAAGGCCCCCACTATTTATGGAATAACGTTTTTCAACGGTTGGATCTTCTCAGAAAATAACAAAAAAGACTCAAAGAGTACATAATTATATGATCCACACCTAAGATAATTGCTTGGACCTCAGCGCATAAAACCTCATAGTACAATATCGCGGATAATTATGACTGCTTCATCGGCGCTCTTTGGCGGTATAAATTATTTCCTCATCATCGCGAAGTGTGCGCCTCCGTTATTCATCGCAGGAATTAAATTGCAACTAGTTAATAATTTAATTTGCACACACAGGTCAAAAAATCCATATACTTATACTGTCATCTTCTGTTTGTTTTTATGGCTTGGGAGGGAGCTGAGCACTGGCTGCTCTTCATGGTCCGCAAACATAACATGACATAAACATAAAAAAACGTGTTGTTAATTTTCAGAGTTTAGCTTTAGTTTTAACTACCAGGCATCGAAATCTCCTCTGCATTTGTTTATATTTCACGTATGTAAATGCCGATCGATACGGCTTGGCTTTTGTCTAGCATTTGCATGGCAAATGGCTTCCGTTATTGTTTTTACTTGGCCCGCTTTTATCCGCGTGTCTATCAGCAGATGGCATTATAGGCGAATGCCAATTAAACCATTGTTTATTCACTCGGGTTCGGACCCATCCAAGCGATCATAACTGGTTTGGTAATCGATCGAGAGACACGCACATTTCTCACATCTTCCTGCCCTTGACTTTGACTGGACCATTTTCTGGCATATCTAAGCCATTACTTAATAGGGACTTTTCGAACTGTGTTTTCCCGTAATTAAGATGGGCTTGTTAAGTAGCCATGTAAAGGTCGATTGAATGATTTATTAATTAAATTTACATCTTTAGTATCAGTCAATGGCACCGTGTTAATAGGATCTACCGAGTTCTGGCCATAAACAACCTTTGGCTGTCGGAAGAGAAAATTTCCAAAAATAAAGGGTGATCTTTTTCTGTTTGGTGCCATGATAAATGGTGGGCATCGTCTGGGGTTTCGTTGGAGCTGGAATAAATTTGAATGACATTAAATCTGTTTGCTCCCACAATTCTATAAGCATAATAACCGGTTGTGAGCTAATTTTGCTTTTGGGCAAATATAATACAGCTCTTGAATCCATAATGTTGTGATTAAAAATGCTGATACGTCATTAGCTATCCATAATACATTAATTTAAAGATGGTAAGGTAGTTACCACCATGAATATGTATGTAAAAAGAGCCTCTTGTTGAAATGTTTTTACCTAATGGTTCAAGTTATTTTATTAAATTTCCTTAGAAATATTATAGTCAACAGAAGGCCCATAATAAAAAAAAGCAAACTGTGAACGAATATAAAGTTAAACATATTTCATTAGTATCATCATTAGTAGAAATATTTTCTGAGAACCCTTTTAATCCCAAAAATAAATGTTTTATTATTTGTTACTTACTTCTCCTGAAACCCCGTAATGTTCAACCTACCCTCTCTTGTGGGTGGAGTCAACTAGTTATCATATATCTTTCATTTTGACCATACACAAACATACACAGTAAACAAAGAAGATAAACCCCACTAACCACTAGTCGAGACTTTCCCGCTTCTATTTTTTATATAGTGGGTTATTAATTTGGGGCTGCTTTAACAGAAAATAAAAAAAGTAAGGAAAATAGGGAGAAGAACGTGGAAAATGGGGTTTTTTGTGGGTGGATAAAATAGCAGGACGAGTCAAGTTACGAGCAATGCACAAAAGGCAACAACGGAAATGAAATCACGTACCAGGGGCGTTGTCATTCACAATGAGTGTGTGCCTTAGTGTTCAGTTGTTGTTGTTCGCGGCATTGTTGTTGTTGTTGAAGTTCTGTTCGCTGTTCTTGGTGTTGTTGTTCAAGTTGTCAGCAGTCGCGGCGACGACAGAAGCTGCCATGTAAATATATATGAGTACACGGCGAAAAATATCGTATTCGCGATTTTAAATCAATTAAAAATCAGCAAAAATTTAAATATTAATTTAAATTAAAATATATCAGATATAAGAAGAAAAAAACACTATTATCAATACAAAAAATCATAAAATCATAAAATATTTCAATTAGAATGCCATACAAGTTTTATTTAAATTTTTAAAAATATCTCCTTAGAATGTACCATATTTCCTACATAAAACGCATTTTTTATTATTTAAAGTATAGGCACATTTCTGTCAATATTTCCTCTCTCTGTAAGTGTTTGTGTACCAGTATTTGTGTGAACGTCTAATGTCCAATTTCAATTTGGACTGGCTGCCTGACAGAACTTGTCGCCGTCCACCGAAAATGGCAAACAATGTAGAAGGTGTCCTCCAACCCCAAAATACCCTGCCTCCTTCTCACATATCCTTAGAGGAGGGGAAAGAGAGAGAGAGAGAGAGAGAGGCGACAGAGAGGTGAAGTTGCCAGCTAAGTTTATTTACTTTTAACACGAAATAATAAAGTTTACAAAAAGGAAACGTGCGCTGTGCGCTGTGCTGCACTTCTTAGCGATATACCGTTATGCTCGTGCTCACCGTGCGAGGTGGTGACTGTACCTAGCGTTTGACAAAAGATATTCCTACAAGTTTAAGCACACAAAGCGATTTTTTAACGAAGTTTTTAGAGAATTTGTGAAATCTAAAATAACTTCAAGCACTAAAATAATTTTTTTATACGTTTTCTTAAAGATTTTGAAAGATTTTTAAAGTTGGCATTTGAATGTAATTTACATCTATCGCAGCGAAAAGAAATACTTTAATAATTCTCCAGCAAGAATATCCGAAAACAGAATATTTTAAAAAGAAACCGACGGCTTACCCAAAGTTAAGTCACTTCCTGTTAATACCATCCTTTTCCTTGGTATATCATCCTTCTGAAAATATCCTTCCTTGACCCCTGCCAAGGGAAAACGGAAAATTTTAACCAGCGCATTGCAGTGAGGGAAACTTTGTGCCCAAGAGAGAGAGAGAGAGAGAGAGAGGGGCAGAGAAAGTACGAAAAAAAGGTAGAAAAATTAGCGACATTCTGTGTGACGTGACTTGACTGCATTACGTAGCCGTCCCGTTTACCTTGTCCTGCCAGATGCCTTTGACAGGGAGGCACGAGAGGACACTCCACCGGCCTAACGACACAACTAAATTATTTAAAAACTCTCTAAGAGCAAAGAGGCTTTGTGCAATTAAATGCGTTCTCAACGCGCCACGCACACATGTGACACACGTTTCCGAGCCTCGAGTCCCGAGACCGGAGTCCAACCTCCGGAGAAGCATCCCTCCTCCTGCGTAATGATAATAATTACGCCGCAGCCCGGACACATGTGCCGGGTTACTGGAATGCCCGGTGCCTGGCTTGCGTGTGCGGCTAATTACAATAAATTTGGCCAATTATTGTCTGGCATTGTTTTGGCCCCCTCGGCTGTAAACTTTAAGTAGCTCTCGCAGCCCCGGACCAAGTTTCGGCGCCATCGATACGAACCCTTGGAGTGGGCTTCTTATGTTGCTGTATCGAAGGAGCACCTCGTCTGGCTAATTGTCTTTGAAATTATGATAAGAAGAAACTTTCCCAGTTCGGCGGGTGGAAGTGCAGTCACTTAAGAGGGTCAGTCGGGTCAGTTGAGTCGCATATGATGATGGTGATGAAGACACCACAATGGGAATGGGTAAGTGAGTGCGAAAAGGTTATTATTGAATTCGACATACCCTGAGGCATTTGTGTGAAAAGGGGATCAAAGGAGGGGGCAGTGGGGAGTAATAATGGGATTAGGGTTGTGCTTAAGGCAGATTATGGCTTATAAGTCGAACGAAGAATACTGAGCATCAGATTCACTTAACCATATTAGAGATTGTTGGCTTAAGGCTATAAATGGTTTAAAATAGGTGAAAGCTATACAAAAAATAAATATTATTAACAAAATTGAAAGAATTTTGTAATATAAATTAGACTTCTTTAATGATTATAAACCAAATCATAAGTTACCCTTATCACTTACCCTTGTGCTTTAAAAACTTATAACCCTCTTATTTAACCTCCAGCAATCATTGTGTCCTGCAAATAGCATTCCTTTGCCTTTCCATATCACTTATGCATCTCCATTGCCCGATGTCATTGCTGTCTCTCAGATATTTTTAGCAATCATGGCAAATCAAAACAAATGTCAAACGATTTGCTTTATAGCCTTCGCCTCAGACCGAGACTGCAGTGATTTGCCTGGGGAATACAGCGGCGAGTCCTTCATTTTTATTATACTTACCCCCCGTCCCATGCAGCACAAAGGGGTGCAACATATGCGCGCTTCATAAAGTGCCCCGCCTCCTTTCCCACTCCCCGCCTCTGTCCGGGTGCATGCCAAATGCCAAGAAAGGGGGATGAGCATGAGGACGAGTTGCAGTCAAGTCGTGCGCCAGCTGAGAGCGCAATTTGGTAGAACAATACGATACGTATACGCCCTGTTGTTCGCTGTCTTCTTTCGGCACATCACAGAGGGGAAAATGTAGGTAAAATTTGACATTTCTATAAGCTAAAATTATAATAAAAGTGTACCATAATATAAAGTTTAAATAAAACTAGAACAAAAACTTGGGAATTTAGTAAAAATATATTTTTCATACAAATAATTAGAAAATGTTACAAATACCAGACTTTTTAATACGATTTAATGCATTATTTTAGTAACATTATTTTATTTTCTTCCTGTGCAACTGCTACTGGCATTTAGGAACGCCTTTGTCTTGGTTTTGGTCTTGCGCCTGCTTTCCTTACTGCCAAATGCGCCATATACCCATATCTACATATTTTTTTAGGTTTATGTCTTCGTTTTGTAGCAAATATTTCCATAGGGCCGGGGCGAGCGAGACAATAATGCATATGTCGGCTCCCGTTGCCGTTTTGTTTTATTGCATATTTATTTTTTATAGCGAAAGTAGCAAAATATAAATCGTTGTAACGCCGTGTGTGGGCCACAGTTTTTTGGCCCTGTTTATTCTCTATTCTTATTTTTTGCCTCCGATTCCTTTTTTGGCAAGAGCACACACAACAGACATAAGCTCTGCCAATCGCATATGGGCCTCACACAAAAGCACATGGCCAGAGTATCCTGTTTGGAATTAAGTCCTCGTTGCGCTTTTTGCCGAAGCCGAAAGAGTTGGGGGGATGGCGTGGATGGTTGGGCCAACCAGCAGAATTCAATCATGAAAGTTTTTCAATAATCCGCTTTGCCCCGATTGCATTGTAATTTGCCATCATTTTGGCGCAAAAACTTAATTTTCCACCAATTAGTTTTCCGGCCAGGAGCTGGGTGGCGTGGCCGTAATTGATGTGTGTGGAGAGTGTGTCCCACAAAAAACATTTGCACTTTGAGGAGGCTGAGATCGCGCAGCCCAAAAATAATAGTTTACGATGGAAATTAAAAAGTTTTCTCTAGCCAAAAATTGCTTTTTGACTTTATTAGTGTTGCCCTAATTTTTGTTTAATATTTAAGCTTACTTACTTGTAAATATAGAAAGAATCTTGCAGCCAAGAAAAAATAGTAAACAAGAAAGAAAGCATATTTTGGGGAGTCGTCATTTTCATATTCCTGCGGTTTGCAATTGAATCAGTATATTATTTGAGAAGTTTTTCTGTGACATTTAGTGGACTTTTAATGAAGACAATTTTTTACTTAATAAAACTTACTTAGAAACATTTTGTATTATTACAAGTAAACCCTAAACCTTAAAAGCTCAAATAATGGCTAATTCTCGAAAGGACTGAAGTGTGAGACCAGCTTAATCCCAATGACCTCTGCTTGGCCCTGTCTTGGCTGTTATTTTAATGGCCTTTCCGGGCATCATATGGCGCTCAAAAAGTCATTGAGCATTTTTATTGATCCCCCGGCGCACACACACACCAAACACACACACACACAACACACACTCACACAGACACCTGACGACAGGCGAAGCGGAATGGCCGCCAAAGTGAGCAGCGATAATGCTAATTTTATTCAAAGGTTATGCCATTACAATCCAGTGCTGCAGCCGGGGCCAAAAGCTGGCCAGCAGACAGGACGAGGACGTGGCAGAGGAGATATAGGAGCGACAGGAGCAGAAGATATGGCAATCGCTGGACGAGGAGCGATGAAGATGGAATGCAAGTACGTGAAGAAATTCACGAAAAATTACGAGACTTGCACTGCGCGCGGCTGATGCACACAAAATTGCAAATCGTGGCCGTAACGAAGGCGGAGACCACCAAGCCAGATGAGGCCACAGCGAAGAGGGAGCGATGGATCCGGTCTCCGATTCACAGCCGGATCCTGAGACACAGTCTCGGCCAGGAGAAAGGCGAAAGGATAAAGGAGAAAGGTGGCACATCCGAAGGGTAAACCTCGCCATGCAGCATTTATTGCCAGCGAAGCGTATTTGGCACATTTGATGCGGCGCATAATGGGGAACGCCATTAAATGTCCATTGACATGGCAGCCCAGGTCCGCTGGCCAGTACAGTGGGGCAAAGTAGGGCAATAGCGAATTTAAATCTTAGCTACTTAATATGAATGAAATCGAACTGGAACTAAAAACTGAAACAAACTAAATATATTTTTTGTTATTTTATATAATAAACATTTTTCTTTGGGCACAAAAACCGCAATATTATTTTAGTACAATCTCAAACAAATAAAATAAAATATTACCTGTTTAAATGATCAAAAACCTATTCAGATTCTACTAGATGATGCCTTGTATATATTTTAAAAGCTTGGTATTATTCTACAGTTTAATTAAAATGTTTATATATAATTTCCTGAATATAAACCAACCATTTTTATTATTTTCAACTCATTTTGCTCCACTGTTCCTGGCGTGTTGGACAGTGGTGCAGCGGTGGCGCATCGCAAATCGCAAATCGAATGCGAAACGAGCGTAAATCGTGACCAGCAAGGATCTGCTTAGTTTTCTTATTAGCTGCGATTACATTTTATGTTTGTTGTTGGGTCAACATGGCGTATACTTCACTCCACTTGGCTGTGTGTGTGCATTATGTACAGTTTGTACGCTTAACCAAAGTCGCAGTTGTTTTTCAGCAGCTGCACTTGTTGGTTTTGCACTTTGCTGGCAACGATTTCTTCCCGCTTCCTTTTATCCATCTGGTTTTCCTTTGCTATTTATTTTATTTTACTTTTTTTGCTGTACGTGGCCAAGTTGCAAAATGTCGAAAGTCGTCGTCGCATCAAATATGTTGAAAAGCAATTGGCAGGCGTTGCTTTGCCCGCTTTTCCCCGGCTTTCCTTCACCTCGTGCAGCTTTCCCTGCTTGTCTACTAATGCGCTGCTGTTGGAATTTCTTCATTGAGTACGTGCATTAAATTTCAAATCACAAAGAAAAATTCCTGCTCACTGGCTGGCCGAAAATTAAATGCATTTCCAGCCGTTGCATACTTGCAGGCGCGCGCGTTCGACTGTGCGGCAATTTATGTGATTCCCCGAGCTCGAGCTCTCTCCGCTATTTCCGTTTTAATTGCTCGCCTCCTGATTTGTAAGGGAAATACTCGTATGGTCGCATGATTGCGGAAATCAATTTCCCGAGCTTCCATTGCCAACCGCAATCGGTAGACAAAACAAAGAGACATTCAACTGCAGCAATGCATATCAATTGCAGCTGACAATTTCAAATAGAAAACGTCTCAGCATGCCAAAACAAATGAATGAATAACAACAAGGACGAGCCTGAGGAGCGGAAAACAAGGACACTGAACGCTGCCTGTCATCGACAAAAGCGGCAAAACAAAGTTTTGTGGAGGAAAAAAAATTTAGAAAAATCTGTAGTACAGGAAATATTGATTACCCTGTAGTGTCTTCGAGTTATAGTCACTGAAGTCTTAAAATATTTAAAGTTCAGATAAAAAGAAGAGTTAAATAAGGTGTATAATTTGATATACCTCTTTCTATATCTCATTTTACCCTTTACTTTATAACTCAACCATTTCCTATTAATTATATAACTAAAAATTTTTTTAATTACTAAATTACACATTTTATTTAAACTAATATAGTTTTCCAATGCTTTGTACAGGGTACCAGCCAACATTGAAATGTTACTGCAATCGAGTTTCGACTCCCTGCTCCACCAAACCCACCACCAGTTGCTGTCGATTTGCTTTTCTTTTCTATTATTTTTTCCATTGTCAACTGTCAATGAGTTTTCAATTGCCGCCAACTTGCATGTTTGAAGATGTCCCTCCATTGCAGCCAGCATAGTCCTGAGCCGCCAATTGGGTTTGGTTCTTGCTTTTGACAGTCTTCCAGGCTCACTCCCCTCCCCCCATGCCGTTCTGCTGCCGCCACACCCACTTAAGCCCCCTAAAGACCCTGTCATCGGCAGTCCTTGCGGGAGAGCAGCTAATTCGCTTGTTTGTGGTTGCGATGGCAAAAAGAACAGAGAAAAGATGTCTTTGTTTTGACAGCGGTAAAAAAAAGAGACCTTGGAATAGTACGGAGGCGTGGCGGCCGAGAGGATTGGATGGTGATGATATGACCAACCTTCAGTCAACTCCCGATATCGCTTTCCCATCCAAGCAAGTGTCATCGAATGATAAATGGTCCCGAATTTGTTAGAATATCGCGTGATGGCTGGCAACTCTTTCCAAGTAGGTGTTGAAATAGGGCGTCGACACGCCCTTTTCTATTTAAATATGAAATGGAAACTAGTTCGCTAGATGGCAATATGTTTGAAAGGAAACCATCAAGTGTCTTCGGGAAACAAAAAAGAAGAGCCATATGGAAAAGGTTCTAAATAGTTGCGACATATGCAATAACAAACTGAGGAATACTGCATAATTATTTTATATTCATTACATATTTTAAAAGAAAAGAGTCTTAAATATTCTTATAAATCTTAAGGGTAAGTCTCATTATTCTTAAATTATTCAATATACAAATTCCCATAACTATTCGTTTCCAAATCCATCAGCTTAGTAATTATAAAAGCAAATATTATGAAACATTTCTCACTGCTGCCTGCGGCATTTACTTACCCCAATTCAACGGATATTGGCTAAATTTTGCATAGATATTTCCGCAGCAGCTGTGCCAACCTGCGGCCAACATCTGCTTTTCCCAGAAAAGCCAGGACGAGCACGGAGGCCTACGATTGTAACTGCTTATTGTTTGCTGCACTCGCATTTCCAATTCCCATTTCCAAACAAATGAAAGGCTGAAGGCAGCCCGGTGCCGTGCAAAAATTTTCAATTGAAACCCATTGATGAGTCTATATCTTCTTTCGTTTTTTGTTTTTGGCTTTCGCATATGTTTGTGTCAGCAGTGCCAGCGGGTGGCCGGCCGCCCACCATTTTCCATCGAACTGGGGCAGGAGCTCGGTCCGCAGCACCCTTTGTGTTGACATTCGCGGAACGGACGCCCACGTAGAAGCAATTAATTGGAAAAAAATGCGCAAATAGAGTGGTCTCGAATGCAGGACGAGACAGAGAGAGAGAGAGGGAGGGAGATCCGTTCTCCGGTACCAGGTGGCTTCTGTTGACTTAACCTCCATTCCCGCAACCATTTTCATGCCCATTTTCATGGGCATTCTCGTGGCGAATTTCCATTGCTTAAAGTCTTTCGGTGGCTGTCTTCCTCAAAGCACAAAAAATATGACTTGTTTTTCTGAAATGTCATTTGTTGCTGCTAATAGCCGAACATTTAGCATGTTTTTGAGCTTCATTGGGGTATAACTTGTCTTGGGAGAGGTTCGAAACGAGGAAGATATCGGTTATGCATAAATATTGGACTTCCTGAATTCCTTGATCCACCAGCCAAGTTTTTACGCAATTTTAATATAATAATACTTTATTTTTTTTGCAACGATAACAATTTTTAAACAACCCTTTGACAGATCTCGGTATACAATTGATCTTGAATCTATCGATAACTTTCGATAAAATGTTGAAACCATTCGATAAACCAATTTCCAGTCTGTAGAAAATTTTTACTATACAAAATAGAACAAAAAGTGGGATTCTTGAACTAAAATGTAAAAAAAAATAATCAAATATATTACATATACTTGCTATCTGATGTTACAGAGAATTATTATATAACTATGTATATTTCTTAGGGTATCACAGCTTCCTTGGTTGTCCCCAACTTTCCTCGATCCAACTCCTTTGGCCAGCGGAATGCAGTTTGCCGATGGAAGTGGGTAAAATTAGCGGGAACGAGGGCGTTCCCCGAACTTTTCGTCGCTGTCAATGGCTTTTGTCTCGTGGCGCGCTAAAACTTTTCTAATTAAGTGGCAACGCAGGGCGGCACGAATACGTTGGAGTGCCCGGAAGGGGGACAACCAAGGATCAGGGGGCGTGGCCAGGGGTTCTGGCCACTTGTCCAGTTGGCCTACGAGAGCGGTCGCATTACAATAAACTGTTATGGGTGGACTTTTAATGACCAGCTGGCTGCCGCTGCCTCCTGCTGCTTTTCCTTGGCTTTTCTCTGTTGCATTTTCCTCGAAGGGCGTTCGAAAAACAGGGGGCGTGTTAATGGTTATCGCTGTTGTTGTTGCGGTTGGCCAGCATTAGTTACAAAATGTCGTTAGCCAAATTATTTGCCATGTTGGCGGAAAAATTTTTATGGTTTTTATCAGAGGAATGAATGCCGGGGATTTTGGGGGGCATTTGCAGAGAGCCTTGCACGACTAATTGCAGTTGGAATTTTGTTTTATGCGCACGCGGCACATTAAGTTTTATACGTTTGTGTGTTCTCGTTGTTGTAGGCCAGCGGGAAATCTAACTAGCAAACTGTTAAGCCTGATAATTAACTTGAGCCCAGTTACGGTCACCGGAAATATGACATTAGGAAAGTGCTCGAAAAGTGGGCGAAATCTTATCACCACAATTTTTATGATGCATTAAAATGCTTTTAAGGGCTGAAATCTGGCTGGGACTTTCGAGAGCCTTCTGCAGGGATTAAAAATATTATTTTTATTGTTTCAATCGATGAATTCTCATTAATTAATTGATTGCCATTAGGGGTGTTGAGGAAATAAAGAGATTTATGTACATATGTGTATGCTTGTGTCTCCTATTCAGTCATCCAGTCTTCAAAGGAATACCCTGAAAAACCGAAACAAATTAAAGTTATAGCTGCCGAAATACCTAAGTTTAGGTAAATTAATAAGCTTCAGTGAAACTAAATAAATATTACAATTTAATATTATTTTATAATATTTTTAATCTTCAGGGGAATCCTAATAAAAAAATCCTGAAAATTTCGTCTGCTATAAACAGATGGTCTCTTGCATTATTCGATATTTTCAGTCATTCAGAATTTTTCCAGTTGAAATTTGGACTTTTCAAATACCAAATGACAAGATAACAAGGAAAGAATTTCAAGGAGCAAGTTCCAAAAACGGAACTCAAGGACTCAGGCTTTAAGGAAACAAAAAAGTCGAGGAGATTAAAGACGTTGCCGAAAGAGCAGGCTTCACAGCGAAAGAAGAAGCTGTATCAAATGAGTATTATTTGTTCGATATTTTTTATATTAATTGTATAAAATATCTTCAAAATCATAGATGACTTATTACCTTTTTCCCTTAACTTTTAAAATGTTTCTTAATATAAAGAATAGGATATATAATTCCTGAATCATTTACTATTTCATTGCCATCGTTCATAAATATTTTACCCCATGAAATGTAAAAACTCTGGTTTTCCTATAACACTTGACTCTCTCCGATTGTCTATCCAGCCTCGGAATCGGTTGGGACTCGTAAGCCAAAAGCTTTAAATATTTAACCGCTGCTGCATACGGCTCCCGTTGTTGGCCTTTTATTGCCGGCGTTCCTGGCTGGCGGAAAACCGCATGCTGTTGTAGATTAAGCCACAAGACTTTGCCAGAAATTCACTCCAATAACAGCGGCACATGCACATGCAGAAGGAGCTCTATTTATAGTTTGATGTTGGATTTTATTTGCAGTGTTTGGCCTTTTTTTGTTGGCCCCGTACCACGATTAAAGCCAAAAGGTCGGTCTCTGTGTGTGTTGCCTGGAATTTATATTATTGCATGCCGGGGACTGACGCTAACCCGGCTCGAATTTCCCCCGAATTTTCCAACCTTTGTGGGGTTGGCTTTTGTGTTTCGGAGGAGCGAACAAATCGCAACATTACAGCTCCGTGCTGTATCGGTTTTTTTTATTGATATTTGCGGCATACAATTGTTGCGCTCTTGCCTGGACTTTGAGTTTGTGTAGTACACCTTTTGGCCTTGTTAACCCCCCAGCTCAAAACTCTGTCTATCCGTTGGCCTTCCGACATATTTATGGGTTCAGCTCGAAGTAACTTAATTAAAGCCCGCTCACCTGTCATGGGATCATCCTTCAAAGGGCTCGTTGAAAACAGTCGAAAAAAACAACAGAGTGCTAGAAAAACTAAGAAAAGGATTATATCAAATTATTGCATTGTCTGAACTTTAATTTTTTATAATTTGTATTTTACTGTAAGAAGTTTTTAAACTGTAAATTCCGTACCCTAAACACATATTTTTTTGCAGTGCAGCAACAGCGCAATTTTCAGGCCAGGAAAATCGTGCCACCATTCGATTTTTTGCCAGCTTAAAAAGTCATTCATCAATTAAATCGGCACATTCATCAAAACAATTTCCTCCCATGTTGATGTCAACATGGCTTCACTGTGGTGACGTCAGCCGAGCACGTGTGAGGTGGACTACAGTATGACATATATGCCTCTGTATATATGTGAAATGGGCCTCTGAGTGACTTTTGGCATTTCATTAGTCCGGCGACGGATTATGAAGGGCCATGAATGTCGAATGTCGAAGGGCTCCGAGGTCAACTGTTCTGGAATTTATTTGATTTCTTGACCAGAATTGATGGAGAACCTTGTCAGATGGTGGGTTTCATTGCAACTTATTGAAACTTTAAGTTGCGCAAAGTACGTGATGTGAAGGAGTTCCATTAGCATGCCTCGGATCATTTTTCATTTTGTGTTTCCGACAAAGAAAAACTTGTTTTCCCTGCCTTTTTTTTTGTTCTGTATCCTTAAGGACTTCACACTTAATTGCTTTTTCACGCCTCTCGCCACCCGGAAGGAATATTTAATACACCCTGACGTTCCGCCATTGACGGCGGCCACTGACAGCAGCTGTCAGCTCAGTTTGTATTCACGGCGAAGACAGCTTCTCCTCCTTTCAGCCACCCGAAAACGCCTCCACTAACATCCTGCCTGCCCCCCTTCCCGTCACGTCCATGGCCTGCAAATTGCTCATTTCAAGGCTAATTTGTTAGCATATATAGACACGAGCAGAGACAAAAGGTAGTGGCACAGAGAAAAAAAAAGTTAATGAATGCTAAGACAACTGAGAAAATTAGTTGCAAAAACATATTAAAGTTAAGGTAAAGTAATAAATTATGAAATAAATCAAAACTCTGAATAGTTCGAATTAAAATAGTTATCCATTATAACTTGTCTCAGTGTAAACCCCGCAAAGACAGCGCATAACTTGTCCGCCAAGGTGGACCAAATTTGTCAGGCAACAGATGCACAGCCACCCCCCAAGCCCCGAGCTCCGTCTTGCACTTAATTACAGCGCAGTGTCAGCTAAATAAATTTATTTACATAATTTTAATTAAACAAGCAAACGGAAACTGTCACCCCGAAAATCAGCCTGTCTGTCAGGGTCAAGCATGCGTCCCCCTGGACTGTCAGTCAGTATCAAGGTGTCGGTGGTGGCAAGAGGACGTCACCAACCTCCAGCCATCCAGCAATCCTGCGGCCATCCTGAGGCTTCTTTTTTTTCGGGGGTGGATCTGTTGCCAATTTTGGTGTGCTTAACGATATAATTAGATTGTTTTGTGGATGGCTCAGTTTTTTTGTTGCTCACCGACTGTGATTTTCAATATGCCAGAAAGACAGGTGACTTCCAGCCCCCCTTCCCTTTGCCGTCTGACGTTTCCTTTCTCTTTTTTTTTTTGTGTGTGTTTGTGGAAGTTGCGGTAAATTGGGTTGACAAACCTCATTAATTACAAATGACTTCATTTCTTTTGTTTAGCGAGCATTTGGGGGATTCCCATTCAGCGAGTCTCTGAGGTGTGAAGTGAGTGTGTGTGTGTTGTGGGTGAGAGTGTTGTGACAGCCGAGGGGAGGAGGGCAAGGGATACTTTTCCATGGAAATGGTAGCCAATTATCATGTTGATGGGAAGTTTAGTGGGACAAAAGCCTTGGTGGATGCCTGGACTTTTGGGGATGCTTACCGATATAATGTCATAGGACTTCATGGGGTCTTTTAGTGGTATCTAAATAAAGGCTTTGTCACAGATTCCTTATCCCATTAACAGCCAAAGTAATTAAATGTAATTAAAAATGAATTTCATTTTTGGTAGTTCAAGTTAAACTGCAATTAAATTGAATTTGTCATCTTAAACCTTACCTAAATATATCCAAATTAGCTTCCTGATTATAGCTACATATATAAAAACCTTTATTCAACTTTGTATTTTTTCATTTCATTGAAATTTTGTAGGTTCTAGTAAATTCCATTTGAAGATTCCTCCCAAAAAGCAACAATTAAATATATACAATATTTGTATTTCCTAAAAGGGCGAAAGAGGAACCCTCTCTCTTTTTTTTGGGAGATGGGGGAAGGCTTTTAGCCAGAGTCCCAAGTTGCTTATAAATTGTTCTATGGCCGCCAAACACATTGCAAAATGTGACAAATATGCATTTGGCAACAATAAATTTTACGACCGCAGTCGCCGCCGAAAATATATTTCACACAGTCCCGGCCGGAGTCTGGAGCTGGAAGCAAACTTTGGAGGCGGGATGGGCGGGATGAGGCGGGAAAGGAGGCGGAAATCCGCCAAGGGAATAACTCCATATCCATATAAATATAAATTAGCATATTTTGCGGCGCCAGTGCGGTGACAACTGCAATTTCTCTCCATGACCAATTGTAATTAAATTGTCGCGAGGCCAGAAAAATGCACACACACGCACGTTACATACGAGTGCAGTGCACAAATATAATTGCTAGATTTTATTGCTGCCTTGTTTTTTTGTAATTCAATTTGTCTGATTTATGCCGCCAGCTCAATCACAATTTAAAATGCCAAACGGCCAGCGTTCCGCTGATTTGTCGCCCTTGTTAACGCCAATTTATGGTCGATGCCTGATTATTGCCAATTAGCTGGAATTGTGCTACCTCTGCCCCAACCCAGCGGCCCCTCGGCCCGCCCCTTTCGCCAATTGCATTCATCCCCAATCGCAGGGCCACCTAGTGCGGGCTTCCACAAAAAAGCCAACTAGATTTTGAGTGAGTTACTGCCGAAAAAGCGCACACAAAAGGCGCATGCGCTCCCAAAAAACTATCTCGAAAGGGAAAAAGAACAACCAAATTCCTTGAGCGCAGTTTTCAAGAATTTGACTCAAGAGTACCTACTCAATCGTGAGTGGAAATAGTAAGATTTATTCAAGGAAGTTCTAGTTTTCCCCCTTTTAGCATGTAATTAGCCGAAAATTAAATGGCAGATATAAGCAAGTGTCAAGGCAGCATCAAGAGTTACCGAAGCCAATCAGATCAATCAGACCAATTGATTCGATTTTGGCCATATTTAATTGCTACTTTGATAATTCAAAAGTGAAGTTTTAAAAGGTAATTAAAGCAGGCGTCCACTAACTTTATGTATTTCTATAAATCAGCATTGGGCATGATCTCGGCATTTCTTTAACCACAAAGAATGCAAGCAAGACTTTTCTTTAAAATACAACTTTGGTAATTTTAAGAGGTTACTCCTTTTGGCCACATATGCTCTTATATAATTTTAGTCAGAAGACTTGTACCCCAACAACAAACGATCTGATTTAGATCATTGCCTTTGTTACAGTGATTTAAGATGACATTTTCAGGGTGCCATAAAAGCGCCAGAGGTGCGAGATTTATTAAAAACTTTCGGTGGACATACACACATAACAGTTGAAAAACACATATTTAAATTTCTTTTAACTGCATAAATAAGTTTAGCCACGATATCTTTTATAGAGCAGCTCAATTATAAAGACCAAAATGCTTAAAAGCATACCGGCCATGAATAATGATATAAAAATTGAGTAAAAGGATGTGGTCAATGGTATCCACTCGCTCTCCGTATCTGTGGGCAATTTGGTAATGCCATATACTTCCCGATACTTTTGGAAACCCATCCTCAGCCATTTCTGCTCGAGTCCCGACTCAAAAATCCTGTAAAAGTAATCGTTGAAAATAAACCTCAAGGGCGACCTTGGGGAGATGGGCAATCGCAGGAGCCGGACATCAGAGCAAAGCTTTGGTCCAGCAATAGCGAGTTTTTTGGTCTTAAGACGATGCTGATACAGCCGAAGTCCCCGCCAGTTGGGGGTTCGAGCCACATTGACAACGCTGTCGTTTAGGTTTTGTAGATTCTTAAAGACCGTATGGTGGTCCACTAGATCTACTAGATTCGCCAACGAACTGGGCATGCGATTGTCCCTGAAGGCCTGCAGTATTGTGGGGTCTTCTGTGATGATCCGTAGGCCACTGGCTCGCATCGAGTCCACATCCGTGATCGGCGGATAGTAAAGTCCCGTCGTGAGGGCGCTGCTCAGTATAGACCCACAAGCGCTGATGAAGATCATCAGGAACAGAAGGGAATAGACCTCTATGATCTTGTCCGACAGAGGCAGTCGTTCCAGTTGACCTCCGGGCAGGGGTATTCCCAGGCTAAAGCGCAAGGTGCTGAAGAACGCATCCACCAGGGACCGACGACGGTGAGCGAGGTATTTCATTACGAATATCAAAAGGGCGGCAGGCAATGTGAGCAGGTAAACTCTGGGATCAACCACCGTGTCGAAGTATCTGCTCGACGGAATCTTTCGGCGGTGCGGAACCAAGAGGCAGATTTGCGTATCCGACACCACCGGACTGAAGAGGATGCTGTCGTTGACCACCAGATTGGCCACCATGTCCACACTCTGGCCAGCCTGAAATATGTCATAGTTCGAGTTCTGCTTTTCTTCGATGGGAAGAATGTCCATGCTGGCGTTGATGTAGCGCATGAACTCCACCATCATGAGGCCAATGGGTCCGGACAGACTGATGTTTCCGCCGCCAATCACATCCGCTTGTTCCGTTGAGTTGTACTGTGACACACGAATTGTTATTATACCTTACAATCGAGCTTACTAGACTTCTATCCCGAAACTTACCCAAAAAATAGTTGGGAGATCGTTGGCAACTTGAACCGAAAATCTGTAGCCCTGACTTCGCACCAAACTATTAAAACTTGTACCTTTCCTAACCCTTGACACTGTTACAGTCTTTATATAATAATATGTCCAGGTCTCGAATTCGGACTCGCCCCGGAACAGGAGCACCACACGATCAATCCCGATCTCAAAACACCAGAAAAAGAACTTCCGTATCTCGTCCACTGTCAAAGGCCGTTTTTTGTTGCCTTGCGGAGCGTAAAGGAAGCTGTTGAAATGTCTGCCACTGGACAGTTGCGTGTCGTTGAGGACAGCCAGAATGGGATCATCAAAGCCGCTAAATAGGGTGATCACCATATTTTCACCCTTCTCATACCGACGATTAAGAGGTCCTTTGCCCGAAGCAACCGTGTATATCGGCACCGCGAAATGTTCCATTAGACGTTGCTCGAGTGAAGGCCTGAGATAGACATTTCCCGAGTAGGAAATAAAACTGTAGAATCCCACGGCGTGGTTGATTCGATTCACAACCCAAAAAAGGGAATTTATGTCGCTCTCCAACTGCTTATTCGTTGCTTCGATTTCAGGATGAATCTGTAGCTGACTACGGGCCAGGATTGGGCAGCTAATAAGGATGAGCAGGAAAGTTGGTAGGGACAAAAGTCTCTCCATGGCTGCTGATTCTCTGCGACTGTAACTTGGCTTTTGCATTCTTTACTTTATAGGAGGGAATACTCAAAGTCCTTGTTTGTTTTGTGATTAAAGGACATTACTTTTAACAATGCTACTGGGGTCCGATTTCGAGCTGCTAATAAAAAACGCTCCAAGTGCTGGATTTATTCGAAAAAAAATGTTATGAAGGGCTTCAAAACTGTTATTGCGATGACGATTTATATTTTTTTATAGTACCTACACTGATAAGAAATTGAGGGACTTCCAGTTATAGAAAACAGCCAAGTTAGAATTTTTTTCTTAAAATTTATCAAACATTTGTATTGCAGCTATAGAATATAGTGTTCAAATCCGGCCCGTTCCAACATACATATGTATATAGCAGTGAGAGTATATAGAAGACTATATGCAAAGTTTCATTAAGATAGCTTTAAA
>JAEIIJ010019226.1:0-21788 GCA_018904815.1 Drosophila ogumai | reverse complement strand
CTTACCAAGACTTTTTCCTGCCAAGTAGTGATGGGTAAAGTGGAAACATCGAACATCGATGTTTTGATACCTCGATGTTTCCCGATTTTCGAAAAACATCGATGTATCGATACATCGCCGATGTTTTTTCCAGCTCTAAGAAACACTGAACGAAGCGGTCGTGCCGCGGAAGAATGAAAAGAAAAACACTAGAAGAAATACTCTTTTCGGCTTAATATAGCTCTTCTTTCAAAGCCTACGTTTTTTTACGAAGCATTGTTGAATATACGAGACGTAGCGTCGCAAAACTGTGTTTCTTGTTGGCAACAGAGCGGCGTCGGTATTTTCGAAGAATTGCGCTATTTTCCCGTTCTGTTTTCGTTTGTTTCCTTTCGTCCCTCCTTCGTTTGTGTTGTGCCTAATAGTTCCGTCTGTGTCTGCGTGTGTCCGTGTGTTAATAACAAACCAAGAAAAAGCAACAGCGAGAATCTGAGAATCCGAAACCGAGTTGCAAATGCAATTGCAAATAAATTGAATTTAATGCAACAATCGCAGCCGAAAAAAAGCGAAAAGTAAACAATACCGATGCAGGCAGCGCCAGCGAGAGCGAAATAGTTTTATTCAATTACCACTGTGCTTGTGTGAGTGCGCGCTTGAGTGTGTGCGAGGCAAGGAGAGGAAAGGTCAAGCCGTGGAAAGTTGCGTAAAGAGAAGGAGGCAAAAAGAGAGTTACGTCAGTTACGCTCGGCATTATCCGTTATCCGACGTATCCGAATCTCGATCGTGCGTAGCCGTAAAAAGCAGGCAAAATTCAGTTCGTTTACGTTTACAACAGCTCCGCGCCCCACGCCGCCTCCTCCTACCGCACCGCCGTCGCCCCCTTTGCGCCCTACGCGGCGGAGCGTCATCCCAACCACCAGCATCCCGATCCCCAGGAGCAGCTGCCCTCGGACACCGAGCAGCTAGCCGGCGGCACCGAAGAGGAGGAGGGAGCGGACACGGAGGAGGAGCGAGCAGGTCCGTTGATCGCAGTAGCAGCAACAGCAGCAACAACAGCACCGGAAGCGGTCAAGGAGGGAGCAAAAGGAGCAAGTGGAACAAAGGAGAGGCAGAAGACAGAGACAGAAATGGCTGTGGTGCGCAAGAAGCAGGACGACAAGTACCTGCTGGCCCTGCGGGAACTGGTGGCCAGCGGCAACCGTCAGTGCTTCGACTGCGGCCAAAAGGGACCGACTTACGTGAACATGACCATCGGTTCCTTTGTCTGCACCCGCTGTTCGGGCGTTCTGTAAGTACCATTGATACTATACCCTAGACCTAGACCCTGTTTCGGCGAATTATAAATATTCCATCTTAGCCCTGGAGGGTGGTCTCCGGCCACCTTTTAGATCTTTTCTCAATGGGAGTTTCTGTGTTACCTTAATTCCCTGAACGTATGATTGAAAAAAATAAATACAAAGGCATAGATTCCTAGATTCTTTTGGGAATATAGTCTAGGATCTGGGGGAAATCTTTTTGCATTGTCTGTAATTGGATTTAAAACACATTTGAACTTGGATTTATGTACCTTTACAGGTCTTTCACTTATAGAATAACAATATATATATAATTAAAAGATCTTGGGAAATATATTTAAGTTAAAATTTATAAACAACTTAGGTTCAGTTATTTAAAAACCCCCTTTAACTACCATTATAATGGTATGTGGGGAAATCCCTGAAATATTATTTCCAATACTAAAATTATACACTCGTAAAAAGCTTTCCCTACCTTTTCTTAAAGTTTCCACTCACGTTTTGTATGCTCCTATACTACACTTGTGATCAGCCCCAAAGCGATTGTATACGAACTAAAGTGTTTTCCCTTATTAGTCATTCTCAGCCATTTGTGGCAATAATAAACGAAATTGCTGATAAACTTATCAAAAATCCGTGGCTTCCTGATGTTTACCGGATGGGACTGCGAATTTCAGTTTATGTTTAAAAATTTCTAATCTCTAAAAAGCGGCCATTGCCCGAACCAATTGGGTTTAAAAATAGATTCGAAAAATGTAAAAATATCTGCAACAGTCACCTCGATCGAATCGAGAGCGATGGACCTTTTGCATGGTCTCTACCGTCTCTTATCTGCAGTTTGAACCCAAGGCAAATTGAACTCGCTTGACGTCCAATTTTCGATCAGTTGCCGCCGTTGTCGGAGTGGATTGACCGATAATTTCCGCTCGATGCAACGTCCGATCCCTGGCTCCGTCGTCTCCCCATTATTATTTTGTGTGAAAGCGAAAGCAATTTCGAACAATTTTCAACAATTTCGCACAATTTGGTTTGGGGTTTCCTTTCCTTTTTCGAAAAATGCAAATCGAAGACAAAACTTTCAATTGCGCGACATCGTGTCGGCTGTCGGCTGCCACATTTGGGGCCAAACGAACGAAAATAACGAAATTGTTTTGTCTTCTCGCCGGCAACGCTTTCTATTCGTGTTGAGCCACCCACTGGTACTGGCGCCCACCTGGCCAAAGATGAGTTGTGGGTGTCCTTGTCGTCGACGTCGACGTCGTTGTCGTTATCCCCCCGAAGTAATTTGGCAAATTGGCTTTGATTTGCGCGCATTACATCTCCCGAATTGGGGTCATAACTCCTCCTCCGCTGCTACTGCGTTTTGATTTGATTTACGCATTTCCGGATCAAGGCGCACACACATTACATTACCCATGATTGCTCTCTTAAACTTCCGCCTGGCTCAGGTCCAAAACCCATTCTCCCACGACCCGTGAGTGCCCCAGATTGTGATTGGATTGGACTCTCAATTGGACAGCATGCGGGCTCCTCTGAGTTGAGTTATAATCGCATCTATCTATGGGCCAGGCCAGGTTGCAGTCTCCCTCCTTTCTGCATTGTAGTGTAAGCTCCCCAACTCTTCTCCTTCGGATGACTCATTGCCCACTCCACACCAGGCTACGGTCTTCGGTCCTCAATCCTCAAGCCTCGTTGCCAACTGCCAAGGGAAACAAATGTTGGCATGTAAATGAAAAGCCGCATAAATGCCGTGGACACAAAACGGGTGCACAGGGAGAAATAAATCAAGTGGTTGGGACATAAACGTGACACTAACTTTGAAGAGAGTTTCAGGCTTTTGTTGGTGACTTTAAATAGAAATTGTATGTTTTGTAGGGGCAACCAACTAATTACTTATAAGTATTTATTGCTGGTGTCCTTTACTATAGCTCTTTAAACATGGTTTTCTAATAAGTATATTTAACCCTATTAAAAGTCCTTTCTAAAGGCCCAAAAGCTTTTTTCTTCGACTCTGTAAACTTAGTTTCCAAAGAACTAAATAGTTTATAATGGCTTGAACGCTAAATTGACGATCCTTCATCAATATCCATTGGTTACCACCAACCAAACACTTGGGAATTATAACGTCAAAGAAACATTCCTGCTTCTTTACCCTTATTTAAAATCCTTAAACTTGGTTTCCAACCGACTGTAACCATAAATTTCTTTCCGTGCAGCCAAAGGGGTGTGTGCTAAGGTACTGCAGCATAAGGGGACACGGTTATAGGAAGGGGCGTGGCAGAAAGGGGAGACAGCACCAGCAGGCGACATCGAACTTCCTGGCTGAAATGCGACTGAAACGGCGACTTGTGACTGCGACTGCGACAAGGGATCGAGTGCAGGGAATACCAATGAAACCCAGTCCAAGACGAAATTGCTGTGCATGTTGCAGTCCTCCTCCTCTGGCCCTCTCACGTCTTGGTGTGGAATGGATATGGAATCCGCTGCAGACCGGCCGGCCACTTGGATATTGCTTAATGGAGGAAGCGGCACCAGGAATGAAGGGTACCCAGAGAGCGAGAGGTAGAGCAGAGTATGCCATGCCATGATGAGAATGGGAATGGGGATCAGAATGGTAACCACCGGGAACTGGGTACTGCGAAGAGAGCGGAAAGAAAACCTGTCCAACGGCTTTTGCCATGCATACTTGAATTTATTTTTGGGTTTGCCGCTGCCGCGGCCACCGTGCCTACCAATTGCAGACAAATTGTTGCACCTCAATCAAGCAGCAGTTGCTGCCATCTGCTCTCTTCCGTCTCGACCGTTTTTGGTGCTATGTCTGTGGCTCCGACTCTGAATCTGGCCGAGAGTTCAAAGCTTGCTGGCTCATAAAAGTCAAAGAAACTTGTTGATTAGATAAGGCGAAAGCAGCTAGCGAGCACGAGCATGAGCAGTCGCAGTCGCACCAGTTGCCCATTTGGGAGCAGAGCAGAGCAATGGCTTTGTGAGCCACTTTCTCAGACGACGTTGGGGCCATGGCTTCGTCATCGTTCCCACTGCGTACTCTTGGAGCACACACACACAGCAGTGGTCACTCGTATAGGAAATTATGGGAGGGAGTTATGAAGTTAATGCACCTTTTTCATTGTTATTAAATAACTTTAGCGTGTAAATTGAAAATAATTCCAAAGGTCCCATTAACCTTAGGCAGTTGTAACGAAAAAGCCATTAGAAAATAGGTATTTACCTTTAACCTTTTGTTAAATTCCTTAATTAAAATAAGTTGCAAGTTTTTTCTCACTTTTGTGAAAAATACTTTTCTATTTAATATAACTATTTCAATATCACTTGGTTTGCTTCTTAGTAAACTTTTGTTTGTTTCCTTTAAGTTCATACATTTTTCACCGCTAGCCTTCCTTATCATACATTTGTTAAGCTTTTGTAAAAAATTTTATGACTTCTCTTAAGTTTAATATTTTTATGATGTGTGATTTCCTGGATGTACATACCATATGTGAATGTAAACACTGATTCACTATGAAAATGTAACACAGAAAATATAAATGTTTTAAAAACATTGCGAAAATGGCAAAAATGTTGCAACGCCGTTCTCTCGAGATTGCAAAAATAAATTATGTGTGTTTTTTGAACCAAATGAAGATCGTTTGTTCTCACAAGCCGTGTGTCTGTTGTTGATGATCTAATATAGATATATATAAATAATTTTATTTATTTATATTGTATTATTAAATTAATTTTTCTTATAAAATTTAAATACAATTTTTTTTATAAATTCTCTGCCTTTCAAAGCTATTTCCCTGTCCCTGTATGTTTGTTTGCTGGCTTCTTTCCATCGGGAGAATCAGTCTCGATGGCTAAATTCATAGCTACTCGGACTCGTATAGATGCGTCAGCGGCCAAGTGAACTGTGGACCGACTGCTACCAGTTGATACTCCCCTGCTCCCCCATGATCTCCTCGTGGCATTGCAGTTAGATGCAGCGCCAAACTGGGCCAACTTGGTCGTGGAGCTCTCGAACGTGAAGCTCGCAAAGCTTCGTCGGCTAATATGTAAATTTTCGATTATGAAACAGCATAAACATGTCTGCGTTTGACAGCTCTGAGAGAAACGGGGAGAGGAAGTGGCAGAGGGCCAGGGGAACACACACTTTCACCAGGCGGTGTCAGCTGTGGCCCCTTTACCCCCCTCCTCCCTTTCCGCAGAAGAAAAGGCGAAACAACAAACGAATAAACTAAAAGAAAAGCAGCCAAAAGGCAAAACGTAAGAGCAATTAAATATAAATAACAGAGGGCACAAGCAAACATGTATATGTACGAGAGTGTGCCAGTGTGTAGAGCACTCCCCATTTATGTATTGTTCGTCTTTTGTTGTTAAATATTCAAAATGCAAAATGTATTTCACACAGCAAACAAATGGTTTTGTAAGCAATGAATTTGTATTTTATTAAAAATATATTCATTTACTTAACTTTATTGGGATTTTTTCTTTTTTTTTTTTTTATATTTTGATATATATTTATTTACTTTATGAGATATATTCTTAAGTATTAATTTATTAATTTAATTTAAATATAGGCCTTTTCTCCTTTAGGTATGTACATTTCTAGACCGATAATTCTTTACCAGCAACATCAGGCGAGTTGACTAGAATAAAGACCTAGATCCCAGAGAATATGAGATTAAAATCTAACAGATAAAAGTTATTAAAACTATTAATGCAATTTTAAATACAACTTTTAAGCTAGCAAATTCACTTCACTTTTCTCTCTCTGCATATTCACTTCACTTTTCGTGTTCCTAGAATCAAAGCCAGTGGATTCGAATTGAATTGAATTGAATCTTTCCTAACTCGTTTAACATTTGATTTGAGGAAATAATGCTTGTGAATCGTTTATAGGTTTATTGAGGAGGAGGAAGAGAATCGACTGGTGGGGAGGGGATCTGGGGATTAGGTGATATAGATAGCAATATAGCAATGGAAGAGAGGTGGGGTGACCCGGCAATTACTGCGCAGTTTTGATTCACACAAACACTCTCAGAAAAGGTGTCGTCGTCGCCGTCGTCGTTGTTGTAATTGCTGTGGCTGTTGGTTCCTTTGTTTCGTTTTTTGTTTCCCCTTAACCACTCCCCCACCCCCTGCCCTTCATCCAACCCAAACCCCCCTCATGTGTGTTGGTTTTGGCGTGTTTGCCTTGAAATAGAGATTTCAATTCTATTAATAATGCAGAGGCGCAAAGCGTCGAGCGACAGGCGATTTGGCTCTCGATATTCCCAGTACTCAGTACTCAGTTCTCAGCTCTCCGTTCTCATTTCTCGATTCTCATTCTGGATTCTCAGTTTGTGAGTGCAATTCCAATGCGGAAATATGTGGGCAAAGGAGAATGAGCGGGGCTACATGCCCCAGTTTACACCAGGCGCCATTTCTTTGGTTCTTAAATAAAACCAGAAACAAGGCATCGACTTTTGGATACCCCATAAAGCTTTTTCTTACTAAATGTTTTTTTTATAGATAAAATATTTAAATTTTTTATAAACATGGATGGCCAAAAAAGTTGGAGGTAGGCGCCAGAGCAAGCCAAATGTCTACATTTTCTTTTTGTTAATTCCTTAAGCGGATTGATAATGTGTAGGTTAACCTTAACCTGTGATTGAAGTTAATCTTCTCCTTAAAGCTATACGAAGTGGGTCTGTTTTAGTACCCCTCTATACTAAACAAATCAAAATACCCTTTAGACCCTGCAATATTCATGTACAAACCGCTCAAAAACAGCTGGAGAGGCCAATTAAGAGTGCGGCTGCTATATCCCCCCGAGAGAAATGAAATAAAAGAGAGCGCTACGGAATGGGAACGAAGCGAACAGAAGGCGCCTGTGCCCACACAGAGATTTATGGCTTCTGAGTTGGCCCGCCGCCCATCTTCCCATCGGAGCACGCTGTGCCCCTCGATTGCTGTTGTTTCGATGGAATCCTGGGGCGAGGCAGCCATATGGTCGCATCCATATGCAGCAGATCAAGGGAAAAAACAGCATGCAAAGAAGCCTCCTTAAAGGGTCATAGGATTTTTGATTTAAAGTCTTGTCAGTCGCAGTGAACATTTTGTTTAAACTACCAAATAATTACTGAAAATGTACAAAATTTTAATTCCACAAATTTCGAGTATGATATAATTGTCAATTCTCCCCTTAGATACATTTTCCATAAATGAAGTGTGTCTATTTGTTCATTAATTAATTCACTTAACTAATAAACTGATGTAAAATGGTTCAAGTAATGGCATTGCCATAATAATTAATTGAGTATTTCATAAAAATATCATAGAAATGAGTAACTAAAACATGTCTGAACTCAGTTCAAATGTTATAATCCTACAAAAATTCTCAATAACCATTCAGGAAAAGCTGTAATTAAATTCTAACACACCCCACTGCCCTGTTATTCTTCATTTAAACCAGGAATATAATAAGATATTCATAGTTTCAATGAAAAGTTCAGAGAGATACCAGTCATAAAATCTGAACAGCAAAAAGAGTAACCACAGAAACCGGGCGAGGAGATGCCATAATCCGGCTGCCCACGCGGCTTTGTGCAAAGAAATCCTTTTCTCTCCTTCACTATGTGGGCTCCGTATGAAAGGCTCAATGGCAAATGGCAAAATCCGGAGGTCCTTTTTGCATTTTTCATCCATGGCCACGAAAAGAGCTCAAGGCTCATTGGGCAATTTGCAGCTCCATGGCTCTTGCTCTGGCTCTGGCACAGACGATGACATTATTAAAATATTCATAGAGCCCAAGCGGAGGGTCCTCTGTCCTCCTCATTCTGAGCCTCACGCCTCACCCCTTGGGTGCTGCCAAGTTTAATTTATATTGTGCGACAAACGCGACGACTGTCAGCGAATGCCAAAAGGCGACCAACACTCTGCGCCAAAAGTCACATAAAACAAGAGCACTTTTCAAAATGGGATTTATTTTAATTAATAGTATTCATGAATGGTATAAATATAATTGAGTTCTTACAAGGAGTAGAAATTAGACATTTTTAAGCCTTTACTTAACTTGTTTAAAGTTTTATTTGACATTTGCCATAAAATTCTTAACTGGGCAATGTGGAGGAAATAGGTCACCGCTTCTAAGAGCTCTTATAATTCATATAAAATATACTTTTGTCTCTACAAGAAAGATTAACCAACTTTTATGAGGTGGTAATTGGATACACAACGATAAAAAATTGATCAAAAATTACATACAAATTCAGAACCATTTCTCGCAGTGCCCTCGCTCGCCCAGTTCCACATAGAAGTGACACTTGCATGGGATAAGCAGCGGGGCTCGCTGGACTCGTTTCGGCGCCTACATAACATCTCTGGGGACTGGATAGGGGGAGGAGCAGCAGGAGGGGGGGCAGAGAACCAGAATGGGAATGGGAATTGGATTCGGATTTGGAGTGCGTGGGATTCCCCTCCTTTCATTTGGCCTGGCCTAATTGAGTAACGCCACAAAAAAGCGGAGGAGAGTGGGGAAAAAGTGCAACGTCTGTTGGAAATGTTTGCAGTTGTTCTTATGCTGCTGGTTTTTATTTTGCTGCTTTTTTGCGGCTTAGCATAACTTTGTAATTAAAATGCTTCCCAGCTGGACAACAATTCAGCTGTTTGAGAGTGGGTCAGCGCTTTTTTAACCAGCTGCAGCAAAAAGTTCTTGCCGGTTTCCCCTTAACTTGCCCTGTTTTTCTGCTGCAATTTCCTTGCTTTATGAATGAGCGAGTTTTTGTGGGAAAGTGTGTTCTGTGGGTTAAGCATAAAGGAGGCAGAGATCGCAGCTTAGTTATATGGTAAGTGCTTTTCCTATACCAAACGACGACCTTGAATAGCAATTTCCCCTCAGAGCTCTTGACCGTGGGATCGTCTTCTCCCCCTCGTAGATACTGAGATACGTGGAACGTGCCTGCTCCGGACTTTTGCCTTCCGTTCGACTTTGACTTGGAGAGACTTGGAGCCTTGGCTCACTTAGAGTGTTTGTCTAGTCGAGGTCAGTTTCGCACTTATGGAGGGAATAGAAGTGGGAAAGAGAGAGCAGCGAAAAAAAGTTTGCGGCAATTTTCATTTATTTGCTAAAAACACAATCACTCGCATTCACCCGTGAGGGTACAGTACAGTACAGTGCAGTCTTTCTAAAATCTAGAACATTAATTATAAAATATTCATTCAACATTTGTTTAGAAATACCGATTCTTTGATATTTTCGATAAATAAAATTTAATTTTTCGTATATTGTTCTATATCGATATGGGATCATGTTGAGTTAAACGTCGTATATTTTCATATTTAAAATTGTAATATATCAAAGTGTACAAAGTGAGATATTTAAATCAATATATATTGATATTAATATTAATATAATCTAAATTATTTAGCTTGGTGCTTATTTATTGCTTCCATAAATAATTCAATCCTATTAGTAATTTAATGAGACTATCAGTGAGTGGAAATATTATGAGTTATGCGATTAAATGTTTATTTACAATATCCTAACCCAGTCTCCCCTGTATATGCAAATCTTCGAGAGATTCCAATGCCCAGGCTTTGTGCCTTCGCCTCGCCTTGTGTGTCACTTGGCGCTGCGGTTTTGAAATTGAAACCAGGCGGAGGCGGGGCGGCGCATTGCGTTCTTTATTTTTAGCGCTCGATGAGAGTTCCAGTGTAGAAAAAAACCCAGGGACGAAGCCGCCACCCACAGAGCCTCGTCTCATTGTTGTCTCCGCTGATTCATCCAAGCCGCCGTCGCCGTTGCTCTTCTTTTACTTGAGGTCAATATCAATGTCAATCAACTCAGCTTCAGCTGCAGCTAAAATTTAAACTCAAAACTCTGAGTGCGTGCTTCATGATGCTTTATGTGGACTTTTGTTTTTTCCTTTACTGGGAAGTAAAGAGCAAACAAAGCAGTTGCGGAAAAACAAAACAAAGTCACTGATCCGAAGCTTAATTAACCACTTAATGGACGCCCTTCGATGGCAGCTTGTTGTTTGGAGTACCCTTCTGGCTGTTGAGTCTAAAGCTAGGCTTTGAGGGGCGTGATTTCGATTCCCTATTCCGTGCTAATATTAATTCCTGGTACGACAACGTCCCCTTGACTCTTACTTATCGCACTTGTCGCCGCTGTCGCCGTCGTCGCAATTTGCATGAATTCCGCTGAAACGCATTTCGCCGGACTTTTCCGGCGGCGGCGACTCTGGTGACAGTCGCATTCCGAGCTCGTCACAGCTAGCAGTCACTACTCAGCACTCCACACTCAAGACCCATTCATCAGTCAACAGTTGCCGTTTTAACCATTGAGTAGTGAGTGTTTATAAGAAAGAAAGTCCTTGGGAAAGAGGTTTCTAGAAAGCAAGACTTTAACTGGAGATCTGTAAAATAGGGGGAAAAAAAGAGGATACATTAATTCTGATATATAATACACCAAAACGTAAAAAAAAACTAAAGCTAAGAGGATGTAAATCCTCCTTAAATCACAGTGTAAAATGAAAAGTTATTCCCTTTTAAATAACACTTAATAAAATTGTGAAATTTCTTTAATTGTGGAAGCAGTGCGTTCAATGAAAAACATTAAAATAACAGGCAATACTTCCGTAAGCCGAAGCTTGTATACCCTTGCAGTCAATCGATGGAACTGAAAGTCAATCACAACTAAACCAAACAAGCATTAATTTCAATTCGAAAAGCTTCTCTATGTTGGTTTTTAATAGGTTAATAATTCTGCACAAAAAGTTTAAAATAAACAAAATTAACATCGCACAAGACTCCTTTCCTGCGTTGCAAACATCTGGTAATAATAATAATACCCTGCAAGGGTATAACACATCAATAGGAAGTGATAAATGATTTTGTTTTTCAATTTCCAAATTGATTTCAATGTAAATTTATCAGTTTTTTGATACTCTGCTTTTATTGGAACCATTAAAGCCACTCACTGAATGTCGTAAGTCTTA
The DNA here is from genome assembly GCA_018904815.1 of Drosophila ogumai. Taxonomy (NCBI): domain Eukaryota; kingdom Metazoa; phylum Arthropoda; class Insecta; order Diptera; family Drosophilidae; genus Drosophila; species Drosophila ogumai. The sequence goes on along the minus strand of JAEIIJ010019226.1, from coordinate 10,537 downwards.
AGATAACCTTAGAAAGTGTTTGGTTTTGGAGAGAAATAAATTAGAAATTAGTGCAAGAGCAAAGTGGTCATAAACCAACAGTAATAACTGTTCCAGGGGTCTTTCCCCTTCCAAAAAAATAAAATATATTTAGCTCGGGGCAAGGTCTCTGTCTCAGTCTCCGTCCCAGCCTCTGTCTGAGCTTCAGTTTCGAAACCCCGTCTCTTCTGCGGGGTTCTTTGGAAATTGACTAATTGCCTGCCCAGCAGAGTGAATGTGCTCTGTCTCAGACACTACTATATACCATATACACTTTGTATACTCTATATAAGTCATGTATATGTGTACGTATATGTAGGTGCAGTGAAACTGCTGAAATTGGCACCGCTCTTGAACCCCCTGATAGCAGCGTTTCTTTCTTTCGAAACCCCATGACTCATGGGGGAGAAATGGTATAAATATATTCACAAGAAATTGCGTAGAATGATTTCTTGTTTTGTTTTCAGTCTCTGTTTTGTGTTTTGCATTTTTATAGGGTGTTTGTTATTATTATTTGCGAGTACCAAGTACTTGGTATGCACTTAAATTCAATGGATATTTTGTTTGAATTTTGGTGTGAGATTTATTGAAAGACATCATAAACAATAATGGAACTTGAACTACAAGTGATTAAATGTGCTAGAAAACATGATTATTAAGTAAATATTTTTATGGGTAATGTATATTACTAATTCTTATGTGTTTAATGGTCTTAATCAATGCTGTTGTCAATAAAAACAAAAATAATCAGGGATTTGATGATAGGAAATGGCGTTGTCCATATGTTTAGGCTGTCATTTAGATTTATTTTCTACACAGGGATAAAAGTTACGGTTAAAAGAAATTTTCACAGGAAGTGCCCAATATAGAAATTAATTTTATTTCAATTAAAAAATCGTATTTATTTTATATTTCTATTCAATTCTACATATTACACATAAAAAAATTATCTTTATCTTTATTTGCTCCCAACTTGTAAGGGTATCAGCCTGGTCTAAACCACTCTTGTTTGTCTTTTTCGTGCGAAATCAAAAGTTCAATGTGTGGAGGCGCTTGCCGCATATTTAAGTTATTATTTATTGTCATAATTTCTGCCGAGTTTTGTATTTACTTTTGCCTTTAGCTATGTATCTTTGCAATGTTCGCTCTTTTTGCTGGGTTTTGTTGTGTTTATTTTTTGCACAATGGCAAAGCCCCGACGAGAGGGTTCCCTCAAAGCTAAACGTTATGTGGTAGGTCCGATTTCATTTCGATTCCAATTCCGATTTAACTCTGGGTTTTGTACTCAAAGTACTCATTATTTGTTTGCTTCTTTGTGTGCGAGTCTATCTATGCATTTTGCTGTTGCTTTTCGGTTAAAGCGACGAGTTTTACTTTTGTTTTTGTTTTGAGCGAAGCGAAGCGGTCGCTCAGTGAGTTGATTTTTCATTTTCCGTTTTTTATATATTTTTTTTAGTTTTTGTATTCACGCTGAGTGCGCAAAATGCGCAAAAAACAAGTTTTGCACTTTTGTAGCAAACATTAGAGTGTGTGTGTGTGTGTGATTGTAAGCTAAGCTTTTTGTTTATCTGCATTACAGTCTCTGTCTCTGTCTCTGCCTCCGTCTGTGTTTGTTTTAATTTTCGTTGTATCCACTTGTGCCAAGCACGGAGCTCGAAACCGAAACCGCCGAGATCCGAGACCGAGATCTCCTATGACGAGAGACCCATCCATCCGCCGGAGACTGAGGCTGAGACTGGTACTGAGTGAATGAAGGGTTTCAGGGGGTATGTGTGTCACCAGGGTGTCACACAGCTTAGCATAAGTGACTTGGCACACCTGTTGTAACCTTCTGCCATAAAATAGCCCATCAAATATGACAAAATTTGCCAAAATGCCTCCCTGAAACAAAGCTAGTTACAGTCCAAGTTTTTTACGAAAAATATGGGGGGTTTTCAGGGGGAATGTGTGCTTGTAATATTGGCAATTTATGATTTTTAAAGGTGCAATCTTCTGGCAAGATTTTTTGCAATAAGTTTGCAATATGTACATTTAACTTAAATATATTTTGCTGAACTTAACCTGATAAATTGATCAAAATTATTGATATATTACACAGCTAGACCATCAACATATGTACATAATACCCATATTTTATTCTACCCAAAATTTGAATTTAAAACAAGTAACTTATATACAAATTCAGGTTTTTATTTTGAAAATTAAAGCAAACAAAATGTTAAAATTGCGTCACTCGGTGCTATAAAAAAATGTTGATTACCCCAAGTTCCAGTTAAGTCAGCATTAAAATACCAGGAAAATAGATAAGGAATTAAACAGAACATAAAGTTACTCATACTCATATAGGATAAAGATTAAAAAATCTGAGATTGCAGAGACTTCCCTTTGCCCTTTAGCTCCCAGGCCATGACCTCACCCCAGGTGTGACACAGTTTTTCCGATTCCAAATCCGAATCCAGTTTTCAGCGCTGCTGCTTTTGTTGACTTCCAATTAGCAAAGGCATTCTCCGGCTCTCATTGCTCCCAGAGTGTATTCCACTGATGAGTGTACAATGGGTGTGTGTGTGGGGTGTGTACGGTGTATGTACAGTGTGTACGACGAGTGTTCGCCTCTCAATTAGCATTGCTTTGCTAATATTGAACAGAAGGGAGCTTCAGTTTGCACTGAGAAAAGTGTAGACTTGGACAACTGAGACCCAGATAAACAATGCCTTGCATCCAGTTTAAATAATTTGCGAAATGGAATCAGGTCTCAAGAATTAGAAGCCAAACGAGAGATTGAGATGTGCTGAGGAAGGTGTTAAGGTGATATATACAAAATAATAGAAAATATTCAATAAAAGGGAAAAGATATTGTATTTAAAAAGAAACTGTAATTTTAATAGTTTTAATTTTGTTTAAAAGCTTTAAATTATTATTTATATTAGGAATATAAAATAAAAAACTTTAAAAATATATTTTTAAAGCATAAAGTACAAAAATATCGCCTCCAAAATATGGCCTATCGAAAAAAAAGAATTTTTTTTTACGTCAAAAGATTTATATTGTCGAAAAATTCCCCTAAAATATTTACTTTAATTATTTAAAGTATTATTTATTTAAAACAGTTTATTGCACTTTAAAATATCGAATTATCGACTTTTGTATTAAATTCTGATACAATATCGGAATATCGATATTTTCAGTAAGTTTTATTTAGTTTCTAGATTTTTCAAAAGAATTTCAGAGCATTCATAAGCACGTTTTCAGTAACTTAATAAACTCTACATTACATTTACTTGTTCAGTGTAAAAGTAATTTGTTGTTTCTAAGTGATTTATTTCCCAGAATTTAACACAAAAAATAAGGCTGGGAATAGCACCTGCTACCTACCCACTTCCCCCTCGTTTATTGGGTTTTTTATCGCATTAACAAAGGCAGCAGCTGCATGGAAATTTGCAGTCATTACGATGGCTGTGATTGTCAATTACCTCGGCCTCCGCCTAGCTGCCTGCCCTACCAGTCGGTAGCTTTGCTTCCAAATGCAAGCCATAAGCGGAGGGCGTGGTCGGGGCCTCCTAATGCCACCACCATCATCATTTCCCTCCATCTCCCTCTCCCTGCCACTGGCAACAACTTTCACTTTCTCCGCCTCTGCGGCTGGATTTCAAAAATAGCTGCGCCACAGCCACTGCCACTGCCACTGCCTCGGTCTCTTGGCTGTTGTTTCTTGTTGCCACTTACAGCTGCTGCTGTTGCTGCTGCTGCATCCACACCCTCGCCTCCCACACACACACACACCCCGAAATCCCCTAACGAACCGCCTGTGCGTGCTCTCTGGCCACTCGGACAACTGCATCCACTTGGGCCACTGAGTGAGTGAGTGAGTGGGAAAAACACATCACGTACCATCAGCGACTGGCTTAATCCGGCCTGAGCCAGCTTGATATTTTAATAGGATTCGGGGAGGAGGGATTGGGAGCAGCAGCCATAAATTAAGAAAGCAAATCTCTGCATTTAAATGCCACCTTTGGTTCACTGGTTTTGTGTCTTTCAATTGAAGAAAAGAAAAGGAAATGAGATGCCTAATCTCGGCATTAACTATACATTTTCCATATTTTTTTACAGCTTAGTTAACTCTTATTTCGAGTGTAGCCCCATCAAAACAACACAATAGATTGCGATTAATTGTAATTTCGAGTGTTTTTCAAGTGCTCTTCGATAAGATTATGGCTGCTTTTCAGGTTGAACTCATTTCTGACTGTGTAGCCGTGGTGTGTGTAAGGTCGAGCAACCTCCTGTTGCTGCGGCATCTGGTTTCCGCTAGCAGCAGCAGCAGCTTCACAGATCATTTAGCCGCCGGCGGAAGTCGTCCTCCTCCTCAGCTGCTCTCCGGTCCGCTCCGGTGGTCACGGGTCAGGAGGAGGTGGAGCTGCCTATAGCTGCTTCACTTCGATCCACTTAACGCCGGGTGAGAGTTGATTGTTTTTCGCTGCTACGCCACTCCAAGACTTCCGCCCCTCGGCCTCAGCTCGTCTGCTTTTCCCTTTGGAATCCGTTTCACAGCCTCGAAATGAAGCCACAATTGAATTGGGAGTGGGTAGAGAACGGGGATGGACAGGATGGCAAAGACAAAGGACCTCATCCGCTCGGCTTTTAGCTCAGAGAAGATGCCCTGCTCGGATCAGCAGCTTCTCCATGTGCCACATTAGACGGTTGCCCCGGATACCCTTTACGAAAGAATGGTGGTGTATATGGGGCTAATAAAATAGGAAGTGCTTTTCGGGCAGTTTCTGAAACGAAATGTTTTCCCAAAATACAAAAATTCAAAAAACATTTTTTAGAAAATCAAAAGTTTTATTTAGGACAATTTAAAATCATAATTCCCATCAAGAAGATCGGAAATATTTGAATTCTTTGAAATAATATTTTCCATATTTTTATTGATCATTTGTATAATGGAATAATGGAAATATTACATAAATTAGAATGTAGAGCGAAGGATTATTCATTTATTTAGCTTGTGGCACTGCAGGGTAGCTCCTCCTCGTTGGACCCACTCTACGCTAGGTTCTACCATAGCTTGTTTTCCAGCAACCGGCAACCAGTTAACCAGCTACAAACAAGCGACAAGCCAGCAACTGGCCAAGCCAAGCCAGCGACCAACTGAAGCCAGTGGAGCGTTCATGTGAAACGTCCAGTTTCTGGCCCCAGCTTCTTCTTCCTCTAGCCGGGCGTATTTGGCCATCGTTGGTGGGGCTGTTGCCATGTTGTGGCCAAGTTGGAGCTGTTGTTGCTAGCAAGTTGTTGCCTTTGCTGCTCGTCGTGGACTCGTTTCGTATCGGGAAATTCGTGAAAAACCGAAATTAGCCGTCGCTGCGAGTCGAATTTGCTGGAAAAACTCTCGCACCTCCTCGGCTTCTGTGTGTGTGTGTGTGAGTGTGTGTGTGTGTGAGTGTGTGTGTGTTTATGGGTTTCATTTTCCACGCCATTCCGACCACTCCAAGTGCTCCAATTGCCACCCCCAAGGCCAGTGCAATTAATTTGTGCAATTAACTGAAATTGAACGCCCATTTGACGGGTCATTCGGGTAGCAAGTGGGTCAAACAGAAGCCACCACCACCTGACCAGCAGCTTAAAGTAGGGGGGAAATGGGGGAAAATCTTGAGCAATTTCCTCAGAATTACTCGTATTACTTTGCCCCAAATTAAGTTGGAAACTTCATTGAAATTTTCTTGTTTTTTTGCAGACGCGGCTTGACGCCACCACATCGGGTGAAATCCATATCGATGGCCACATTCACACAGGACGAGATCGACTTCCTGCGCACGCACGGCAACGAACTGTGCGCCAAGACCTGGCTGGGCCTGTGGGATCCCAAGAGAGCTGCCCACCAGCAGGAGCAGCGCGAGCTGATGGTCGACAAGTATGAGAGGAAGCGCTACTACCTGGAGCCGGCCAGTCCGCTCAAGTCGCTGGCCAATGCCGTCAACCTGAAGTCAACGCAGAATGGTCACCACACTCAGCAGCACAATGGCTTTGCCAGCATCCATCTGACGCCGCCGGCCGCACAGCGCACAGCAGCCAATGGCCTCCAGAAGGCCAACTCCACCTCGTCGAACTCCTCCTCCTCGATCAGCAGGCCGCAGCATCATCACAATCACAGCAGCAACAACAATCACGATGCCTTTGGCCTCAATGGAAGCGGAGGCGGAGGACTGAGCAGCCTGAACAGCGCTGGATCCACATCCACGGGCGCCCTGTCCGACACCAGCAGCTGTGCCAGCAATGGCTTTGGCGCCGACTCGGACTTTGTGGCGGACTTTGGCTCGGCCACCATATTCGATGCCACATCGGCACGCTCGGCGGGATCGCCGGCCGTGTCCTCGGTCTCCTCGGTGGGCTCTAGCAATGGCTATGCCAAGGTGCAGCCCCTCCGAGCAGCTCACCTCCAGCAGCAGCAGCAGTTGCAGCAGCAGCAACAGCAGCTCCTCCTCAATGGCAATGGACATCAGGGCACGGAGAACTTTGCGGACTTCGATCATGCACCCATCTTCAATGCAGTGGGTAAGTGTGGCTCTCAGTTGGATCCCTTGATCCTTTGACACTTTCCTCCTAAGTGCTGACCTTTAACAGTATTTCATTTGTGTTTTTTGGAATCTCTCTTTGTTTAAAAGCATTTTTCAATAATTATCAATTGAAAGTCTTTAAGAATTTTTTTTAAGAATTTAAATTATTCATTTTAATTCTTACATTATAATTATTATAATGTAATGGTAAATTAAAGATAGATTTTAATTTATTCATTTTAATTATAATTTAAATTCATTTTAAAGCGTAAAAATATATTTTCTATAGAAACAACACACGTTTAGGATTGTTTCTTGTATTATATTTGCTAAAATTGATAAAATTTTAATTAATTCACTAGGCGAAAACGATTTTAAATACTCTCTCGTAGCCCAACTGCTTTTATTTTTATACCCTTACAGGGTATTATAATTTCAGTAAAAAGCCTGCAAAGCCCTGAAGGAGTCATTTCCGACCCCATAAACCATATATATACTTGATCAGGATAAACAGGCGCTTCTTTCTAAGCCTCTCGGAAAGAAAATATATTTTTTCAATTTTTTCCAAAATTTGATCAGGGGTTACATCATTATAAATCTCAAAAATGGCCAAAAATTTTGATTTCTTAAAATTTGACATTCAGTAAGCAGATTTGTTAACCTAAAAAAAAACAGCATAGAAAAACTTTCCGAATTAAAATTGATGCATTTTTGGCTGAGATTTGATCGATTTTTGTTTCGATGCCAGGCTCCTTTGACAAGCCGAATTTTGTAAACCAGACTGAGCCTTATCCTACACTCCTTTTGCTGCCGCACCCGCTGCTTGAGTCCTTGGCTTTTGGCTTCCTGTAGCTTCCACAGCTCTTCTGCCAGTTTAAACACCACAACAAACCACGTGACTTCTCCACCACGTAGCCACACTCTCTCTAACCTCTCTCTCTATGGCTGCTCTCAGCGGCACCAACCTTCCACGATTGGGTCAGCGACTGGAGCAGGCGCGGCTTCCACGATCCCTTTGACGATTGCGATGAGCCGTCGCCGCCAGCACCTCCTCCACCTGCAGTTCCAGTTCCCCTGCCAACCGTCCGTGAAGAACCAGAGCTGGCCTGGAATTTTTGGCAAGAGGAAGTGCGGATAGAGGAAGAGCGAGCGCGAGAGCGAGAGCAGGAGCAAGAGACGCAACGGGCAATGAGTTACTCCACCTTCAGTAGCCCGCGCTCCTGCTCCTCCAGCATAACAGAAGCGCCGCCTCCGCCAATGCTCTATTCGCCCTCGAATCCCTTTCTGCCGTACTTGGTAAACCAGCATCAACAGCAGCAGCAGCATCCGAATCCTCCAGAGGAGCCACCTGCCTCCTTCTCGTACCTGTTGTTCAGTTCCATTTCGAGCAGCTCCCACGAAGATCAATATCAAGCGGCGGCGGATGATGATCAAGAATCGAATATTTTAAATGCCAATTTCCATGATTTGTTTACGTGGAGTAAGTCCTCGGCCTCGTCCTTCGGTTTGCCTTGAGTTTGCGTTGAGTTCTTGAGTTCAGTTTGCATTTTTGGCTCGTTTTTCTGTGTTTTTATTGATGCTTTGTTTCGGTTTATGTTTTGTTCCAAGCCTCGAAATATATGAAAACCTTGCCATCATTGATCTAACTCTATCTTCCTAATCCTTGCAGGTGCTCCCTTGCAGAATGGGGGCAGCCATGCGACGACAAGTCCGCCAAAGAGCACAGCTGCCATGGCACCCAGCGAGGATCGCTATGCTGCTCTCAAGGACCTCGACGAGCAGCTGCGCGAACTGAAGGCCAGCGAGGCCAGTGCCTCGGAGGCGCCCACGCCCACCAATGGCCATGCGGATGCTTTTGGTAGTGGTGAGTCCTTCTAGAATTCTCTCTTAAGGAATTCTCAACTAATTTTGTCCCTTTTCAGCCCTGAACAACAATCCAAATCCCTTCAAGAGCCAGCAACAGCAGCAGCAGCAGCTTAGCAGCCATGTGGTTAATCCATTCCAGCACCAACAGCAGCAGCAGCAGCAGAATCTCTATGGCCAGTTGACGCTCATACCAAATGCCTACGGTAGCAGTCCCCAGCAGCAAATGGGGCATCTCCTCCAGCAGCAACAGCAGCAGCAGCTCCATCAGCATCAGGCCAACTTCTTCAACTTCAACAACAACAATGGCTTTGCTCTCTCCCAGGGCCTGCCCAATGGCTGTGGCTTCGGCAGCATGCAGCCCGCCCCGGTGATGGTCAACAATCCCTTTGCAGTGAGTATGCCATCGATATTTCGATACCCTATCTTCTGATTCACTGACCAATCCAGGGTAGGAGCTGTAGTTGTTAATAAACAGCGTAATTTTCTTTAAATCAATCCAGATTAGTCAGTGGATTACCACCAGCTGGATCTGGTTATTGCCAGATTGATGTTTAAATCCCTTATTTACTTACCTTCTTCTGTTTGTATCTCACCCACAGGCCAGCAGCGGCGCCATGAACACCAACAATCCATTCTTATGAGACTCAACAGGCCGGGAGAATCCGCCACCGCCACTGAGCCGGCACAGGCACTGAGCCAGCGAACAAAGGGAATGGGCAGAGGACGGAGCCGAACCGAAATTAGTCCATTTTACGAACAATAGCGTTAATATATATATTATACATAAAACACGACGCCGGAGAGGAGCAGCACTCTCTCTCCGTGTACATAGCTCAAATATGTACACGCCGAAGGCTCCGCGCGGGCGTTGATATATTCTTTTACATGGTAACTCTACTCTAACGTTTACGGATACGGATACAGATGTGGATATTTGTATTTACAACCGTTGCCCCCATAGAATATCTCTCTTTTTACTTGTACTAAGCGACCACACACGACACACGCTCTACCAACTAACTAACTTAATCAAAGGGGCTGATGCAGTTCTCTCAATCCCCTATGTTCCATGTTATTTGTTTTATGTGCTTGTCCTCCTCCTGTACCCGTCTGTTCCTGTCCCGTTTTTGTCACTTTATGTTGCGATTAAGACTTTTGTCAGTTATCGATTGTGTGGCCTTAATAAGATTATAAAACTATATATTATGAAACTATAATAAACACGTACTAAACTAAACATAATACAGCTACGGATACAGATACAGTTACGGATATATATATATATATATATGTATGCTTTTGTACCTAATGAATTTGCTTCTTGTTTTGATTTGTTAAAATCGCTGGCAGTTCGTGTGCTAAGATATATACATACATACATAAACATACTTGTACGTGCGATATCGGGCATTGCAGCGATAGCTCAAGACACACCATAGACAACACTGTACAGATACTGTCTTGGCTGTAAACCCCGTGTAAGGCCCATCATTAAGCCCACACTCCCCCTACCCATCCATCGAACTGAATCGAATCCATGACTCCCCACATGTCTACATTGATAAGAAGCAAGAATTTTTCCATTTTTAGCCTTAACGTGTCAAACATTATCGAAGCCTTAAAGTTATATTTAAACTACGAACTTTCAATAAAAACAAATAAGAACGCTAAGCTTGTCGTTTGTTGGTTTTTTTTGGGGGGGTTGAACAATGCAAAAGGGAAAGAATGGTAAAGTATACCCTTAGAAATGATATTTTTCTAGCTAGATAGCTAACTGGGCATCACTGGAAGTTAGTAACATGCCGTTTTGTTCCAATAATGCAAAATAGCTAGATGCGCATCACTGTCAGTTAGTGAGATGCCTATAATTTATAAAAAACCTCCATAACTCGGCCAAAAATGCATGAAATTCAATTCGGAAAGCTGTTCTGAGTTGCCTTTTCTAAGCTTGAATGAACACAAAACAGCGCTTTCCGAATTGAATTTGGTGCATTTTTGGCGGAATTATGAATTATTGAAAATTCGATTGTTGTGTTTTGTTCGTCGTTCTACGGTTAATAAATCTGCATACTTAATTTCATTTTAATATTTTTGTATAGTTTAAT
>JAEIIJ010019224.1:0-72274 GCA_018904815.1 Drosophila ogumai | reverse complement strand
AAATTGTGTTGATTTTTATGTTTGGAAAATAAAAATAATCATTATTTACGGTCCCTGGTTTTTGGGTTAGTTTCTAGCTAAAAAAAAAGAGAGATGAGGCATCTGTTTGAATTGAAATCTATAAACTCTTTTGCTTAACTTTATCTGATTAAAATATTTAAATGCAATAGAAAACTTGTAAACATGCTCGTTATTTAAAAGGTATTCTCAGATACTTAAACTAACTATTTTAGCCAAAAATTTTTCGAAATAATTTTTAAAGCTTTTGAAATGACTGTCGTTTTTTACTTTTAACATGTATTATAATATATATATAGAACAAAACATTGCGCACGCCTAAAGAAAATATTCTAAAAATACAACATACAATTATTTTAAAAATATGAATCCTTCCTTAATCTGTTCCCGAATTACTAAGAAAACTTAATACTTGAAAAATCTTCTTTAAGATTTCTTCTTTTTCTCCTTGTATCTTTTTTAAAACTTAATTTTTTTTTTTTTTTGCCAAACTCTTCTTTACGTGTGTTATATAATATTAAGTGTCAATAAAATTAATAAAAATAAATAATAATAATAATGTATTCCTCCCCTCTCTATAACTGTACTTCATTAAAGCTATAACTTCTCTTGGCTCAAAGACCATATCCGCGGTAATCCAAGAGAATTGTTACTGGGCAAGACCCCGGTCGACATAAGTGCCTTGTTGGTTTGGATTAATTCGTCATAACAGGCGTCCACGGTATCTCATCACTTGCACTTTGCGTGGGGCATTCGTTCTCACACTTTCAATTCATCGCTTTTATAGGGCTTTGATATCAGTTGATTAATTCCGGTACAAATCAATAAACATTATACACAGTATTGTTAAGAAATGCTAATATGCAATCGACTCTAAAATCATTTTTTCTAATCTACAGATAAGCATTGCAGCTCCGTCAAAACAGAAGCAGTCGTATATGGAGGCTAATTAAGATATAAGTTTCAAATACCAGTAGTTCCCAATTTGGAAGATGTTTGTTATGATTCTGCAATCGACACGCGGTAGTAAACGTAGACTTTCGAAGAAATATTTTATATTGGACTTAGGACAACTATTGTGAAGCCCTTAATTTAGTTAAGCCAAAATAAAATTGATTTGTTGGTCGAGGCAAAGGTTTACCTTACATTACTAGCGATCTAGTGGAAGTGCAAGCATATGATGTTGAACCAAAATCACTCAGATAATCTTCAGATAAGCCTCAATTGAGATATAACAAGTAGTTCAAGAATTGTAAATTCGTTATAGTTCCTGCGATCAACATGCGCTTCTAATCGTTGTCGCCATCCTTCAATTATCGCTTAAATATACCTAATTGTATTTTAAGCATGCTTGAGTTTTTTTAATCCAAGATAAACTCAAGTACCGATTGCTTATCAACGACTTCCCCCCACCAACGACCCGTATATATAGGGCTGTGAATGAATATAAAGAAATCAGTTGTGGACTCGACTCCGAGTCATTTGTATCATCGATCCGGAAAGACTGAGCCTTCAACAATGAAGTACGTAGGCATCGTGCTCTGCGTTGCCTTGTTTGCAATCCAAGCCAAGTCAGCACAGGCTGTCTGTGGCTATGAGGTAAGAAATATTTTACTCAAAACTGAAGGATAACACCGAGCCATTGAGGAAATAATTTTTTCTTGCAGTCTTGCCATCCGACCAAGTCAAATATGGTCAACATCCACTTGGTGCCCCACTCCCACGACGATGTGGGCTGGCTAAAGACTGTTGATCAGTATTTTTATGGCCATAAGAACAACATCCAGCACGCCGGAGTCCAGTACATCATTGACACTGTGATCTCTGAGCTTATCAAGGATCCCGCCCGCCGCTTCATTCAGGTGGAGACATCCTTCTTCTCAAAGTGGTGGGACGAGCAGTCGGAGACCGTCAGGTCTATCGTGAAGAAGTTGGTCAACGAGGGTCGCCTGCAGTTCACCAACGGAGCCTGGAGCATGAACGATGAGGCTGCCGTCAACTACCAAAGTGTGATTGATCAGTTCACAGTCGGTTTGAAGTAAGTGATACATTGCTTTACTAAGTCTCAGTAAGTATATGTATCCACCTATCGACAGATTCCTGGATGACACCTTTGGAGTCTGTGGACGTCCCCGTGTCGGTTGGCAAATCGATCCCTTTGGTCACTCCCGTGAGCAGGCATCTCTGTACGCCCAGATGGGCTACGATGGAGAGTTCTTCTCTCGAATGGACCACAACGACAAGGGAAGGCGCATGAATGACTTAGCTTTGGAGATGGTCTGGGATGCAAGTGAATCTATGGACACTTGCAAGCTTTTCACTGGATTGCTCTACACCTTCTACTGGGACACTCCTGGATTCTGCTTCGATGTGCACTGCAGCGACGATCCTATTATTGATGGCGACAGCTACGACAACAACGTTAAGTCAAGGGTGGACGACTTTATAGCTTACGCCGCCCAGGTGGCCGAGAAATTCCGCACGAACCATATCATGATTCCCATGGGTGGAGACTTTCAGTACGAGGATGCAGAAGTGAACTTTAAAAACATGGACAAGCTGATTAAGTAAGAAAATTATGACATTTTCTGTGGCTTCATAATGTTTTTATTTTCTCCCCTAAGGTACATTAACGAGCGACAGAATAGTGGCTCAAAGTACAATATTTTCTACTCCACTCCTGGATGCTACCTGAACTCTGTCCACCAGAGTGTACAGTCGTACCCCAACAAAACCCAAGACTTCTTCCCCTACGGCAGTGATACCAATAGCTTCTGGACCGGCTACTACACCTCTCGACCCACGCAGAAGCGATTCGAGCGCGATGGCAACCACATTTTGCAGGTGGCCAAGCAACTCAGCACTTTCGCCGAGCTCTCGAGTGAACAGCAGAAAGAGGACCTTGAATATCTGCGCCAGATCATGGGTGTGATGCAGCACCACGATGCCATCACCGGAACCGAGAAGCAGGCGGTGTCCAATGACTACGATCGCCTTTTGCACGATGCCATAATCGGAGGTACCAACACTGCTCGCGATGCCCTCCGAAAGCTGACCAACCTTCCGAACGGAGAGTTCGAGAGTTGCCTCCAGGGGAACATCAGCGAGTGCGCCTTCACCAAGGATAGTGCTGATAACGTAGTGGTTACCCTTTACAACCCGTTGGCCCATACCACCAGCCAGTACGTGCGAGTGCCCATCAAAAATGAGAACTACGAGGTGACCGATGAAAAGGGCCGCGTCGTGGCCTCTGAAGTGGTTCCTGTTGCCTGGCAGGTTCTGGCTCTGGAGTTCCGCAACAACGACACTCAGCACGAGCTGGTCTTCAAGGCTTCCGTGAATAAGATTGCCAACTACTACATCAAAAAGGTAGCCAGTAGGAACATAGCTCCGACTACCTCCAAGTTCGCACAGAAGAAAGAACTGCCTCTGGAAGCCAATAAGAAAGTTAAGTCCACGAAGACTGCTGCTGAAACCCATGACGACGAAGAGACTGTGGTCCAGACTTCGGTAAGTTTTGTTTTAAAAATTTTACTTCAGGGTGTTCTTGTACTACTTTTGTTTTTTTTTTATTAGAAAATTAAATTGGTGATAGACAACAAGACCGGTCTCCTGAAGACTGTCGAAATGAACGGAGTCTCCGAGAACATCCAGCAGAGCTTTGGTATTTATAGGACCTACGATTCTGGGGCGTATGTGTTCCGTCAGTATAACCAAGGAGACTTTAAAATTCTGGAGGATGGAGTGGAGTTTACCGTTTACGATGGAGCTCTAGTCAAGGAAATCCATCAGACATACAACGAGTTTATCTCCCAGGTTATCCGTATCAACGAAGAAGAAAACCATGTGGAGTTCGAGTGGCTTGTGGGTCCCATTCCAGTGGAAGAAAATTTTGGCAATGAAGTAGTTACCGTGTTTAGCAGTGGAATCTCCTCCAATGGAGTTTTCTACACCGACTCCAATGGACGTGAGTTGATCAGGCGCGAAAAGGATAAGCGTGAGGACTTTGATCCAGAATTGGCCGTCCAGCCGACTTCTGGAAACTATTATCCGATCACATCCCGCATTGCCCTGCAGGATAGCAACAATCGCATGGCCCTGCTAAACGATCGTGCCCAGGGAGGATCAAGCATGAAGGACGGACAGCTGGAGCTCATGCTGCACCGTCGCCTCGTTCGCGACGATGGCTATGGAGTGGGAGAAGCCCTGAACGAGGAGAAGTTTGGTCAGCCATTGATCGCCCGAGGCAAAATCTACTTGATCCTCAACTCTGCCGATGAGTCGACATCCGTGGAGCGCGAGGCGGAGAAGGTGTTCCATTTGCCGCTGTGGAAGTTCTTCAGCCAAAACACTGGCAGCAGCGGTTCTGTGGCCAAGTCCGTTCCCAGCTTCGATGATTTCCCCAAGTCTGTGCACCTCCTCACCCTGGAACCGTTCAACGACAATGAAGTCCTGTTTCGCGTGGAGAACTTCTTGGATCACACCGAGGGTAGGGTGGTTAGCTTCAACATTCGTCCGATCTTTGACTACTTAAATGGATCGGAGATTCGCGAGACGACTCTGGATGGCAACCTACCGCTGAGTGACATGAAGCGCTTCAAGTTCCACGCTGAAGGCTCAGGAGCAAGGGGATCTGAGCCCGAATACTACACTTCGGCCCACAAGCCGTTGGCAGCTAATGAAACGCAGGATGCCTCCGAATTCGCTGTCACCCTGTACCCAATGCAAATTCGTACTTTCATCATCAAGACCCATTAAATTATTGAATGTAAAAACTAAATTATTGGAATTGTTATTAAAATTTAAATAAATACATTTACTGTCATCGATTACATGAAATAATTAATTATGTTTTCTATTTTCTGTTTTGAAATTGTGGTTAAGTCGTATTAAAATAATAAGTTTTTAAAATTTACACTGACCTTAAAATATGCTGGAAAGTTACATAAAAATAGTAATTTTTGTATATCCTTGAATCTGAATATCTATGTTATCTATTGAAGTTAAAAAATGACTTTCTGTCGTCATCCTTCCCTTAGTTTTTAAATATATATATATATTTTTTTTTTTCAATTTTAATTTCTTTAAAATAAGGTAAAAATCGTAGCACTTTTTGGGGCATAACTATCTGAATCCGGGTATCATTTTATTTAATCTGATTTGGGAAAACTCAATTTGATTTATTTTAACGGTTCTATAGGAAGCATTTTAGCATATATAATTATTATCGTATAGTATGGTTCTGGATATTAGTCCTTTTGACTTTTATATATATTTAATTTATCAGGACTACCGTGAGTCCACACTCTGGTTTGGTCTAAAAAACATATTCCGTAAGGACACTGATAAAAGGATCATGGGTCAAGAGTATTTTTCTAGAGCCTATATCGAGTTTTGCTCCTTGTGCAATTACAATGATCTACTTGAGCTTTTTATGAAAGTGCCCCACTTAGCTAATTAGCGTTAATTACGAGTACGACGGCTTATCAAAGTGATCATCAACCGATTGCTTATCAGAGCACCCAAGAATAGGAAGCCATATAAAGCAGCAAGCTGGCGCAAAATAAAGTCAGTTCTTGTTTTCATTCGCGAAATCGTAGTAATGTCAAATTTCTACAGCCTTCTCCTCCTGACCGCCATCCTATTGGTGGTCTACACAAAACAGACACAGGCCGTTTGTGGCTATGCGGTCAGTTAAGTTTATTTACTAACAATTCTTCTACAATTCTATATAAATAGTTTTCTGTAGGCATGTCCAGCAACAAAGGCAAACATGATCAACATTCACTTAGTTCCGCACTCCCACAACGATGTCGGTTGGCTAAAGACGGTCGATCAGTCCTACTACGGTTACAAGAATAAGATCCACCACGCTGGCGTTCAGTACATTTTGGAGAGTGTAGTGACCCAGCTCATCCAGGATTCTAAGCGGCGCTTCATTCAAGTGGAGACAGCTTTCTTCGCCAAGTGGTGGAAGGATCAGTCGGAGAGCATGAAGCAAGTGGTCAAGAAGCTGGTCAACGAGGGGCGCATAGAGTTCACCGGTGGGGCTTGGAGCATGAACGACGAAGCTGCCGTAAACTACCAGGGAGTGATTGATCAGTTCACAGTGGGCTTAAAGTAAGTAAAGGAGAAGGTCCGCATCACATTAGAGTCCCATTTACCTGATGTGCTTCAGATTCCTCAACGAGACCTTTGGGGAATGCGCTCGTCCTCGAGTTGGCTGGCAAATCGATACCTTTGGCCATTCCCGCGAACAGGCTGCCATTTTCGCCCACATGGGCTACGATGGCCAGTTCTTTTCCCGAATGGACCACAATGACAAAGCCACTCGCTTGAAGGACTTGACCATGGAAATGATCTGGGATGCCAGCGAGTCGATGAATGGAGTGAAACTCTTCAGCGGCATGCTCTACAACTTCTACTCGGACACTCCAGGCTTTTGCTTTGATATCCTCTGCACAGATGAACCCATCATCGATGGCGACAGCTATGAGAACAATGTCGAGGACAGAGTGGATGGCTTCCTCGATTATGCGGAAGAGATGTCGAAGCACTACTTGACAAACCACATAATGGTGCCGATGGGCGGGGACTTCCAGTACGAGGATGCCAAGGTCAATTATAAGAATATGGACAAACTGATCAAGTAAGAAACTCCGAGGCAAGTCTAAGTTTATTTATGAAGTAAATATTATTAGATACATCAACGAGCGCCAGGCGAATGGATCTATTTACAACATATTCTACTCAACTCCCAGCTGCTATCTGCACTCTCTACATCAGAGCCTGCAGAGTTGGCCAAACAAGTCCCAGGATTTCTTTCCCTATGCCCATGAGCCGAACAGCTTCTGGACCGGCTTCTTCACTTCCCGTCCAACCCAAAAACGATTTGAACGCGATGGCAACCACATGCTCCAAGTGGCCAAGCAGCTGAGTGTCCTGGCTGATCTATTCAATGAGCAGCAGACCAAGGACTTGGACAAGCTGCGCCAGACCATGGGTGTAATGCAGCACCACGATGCAATTACAGGAACCGAAAAGCAAGCAGTCTCCGACGACTACGACCGCCTCTTATATGAAGCCATATTGGGAGGCGCAAATATCGCACGCGATGCTCTGCGTATTTTAACCAATCTTCCAAACGGAGAATTCGAGAGTTGTCTGAGGTTGAACATAAGTGAATGCGCCTTTACCAAGGATGGGGCTGACAACGTTGTAGTGACTTTGTACAATCCCTTGGCTCATATCTCAACACAATACGTGCGTATTCCAGTGAAGGAGGAGAACTACCAAGTAACAGATGAAAAGGGAAACACGGTTGCTTCGGAAGTTATCCCAGTGCCCTGGCAGGTTCTGGCTTTGGGCCACCGGCCGAATGATACTCAGCACGAGCTAGTGTTCAAGGCGACAGTTAACAAAATAGCCACCTACTATATCAAGAAATCTGAGAAGTCAGAAGGTACCACCATTACTAAACCACGCGATATCATAGGAGCGAAAACAACTGTAGAGAATTCAGTAAGTTGATTTGCAACCAACTCTTCCCCCAAGATGTGATGACAAACATTTCTCCTTTACAGCTCATTAAACTGGTGATTGACAATGCGACAGGTCGTCTTAAGAGGGTTGAGATGAACGGACTCTCAGAAAATATAGTTCAAAACTTCGGCATCTATTTGGGCCGTGCGTCTTGTGCTTACACCTTCCGCCAAAGCAGCGATATTCAAATTTTTGAAAACGACTTTCAGTTCACAGTTTACGAAGGAACTTTGGTCAAGGAAATTCATCAGCAAGTGAACGAGTGGATCTCGCAGGTCATTCGAATCTATGAGGGCATCAATAGAGTCGAGATTGAATGGCTGGTAGGACCCATTCCTGATGATGAGAAGGTGGGCAAAGAGTTTGTCACCAATTTCCAGAGTGGGATTTCCTCCAACGGAGTCTTCTACACCGACTCCAATGGTCGTGAGTTGATGAGGCGTGAGAAGAACCAGCGCGAGGACTTTGTGTCCAACTTGACCCTTCAGTCTGTGAGTGGTAACTTTTATCCCGTGACAAGTCGTATTGCTTTACAGGACGACAAAAAGCGGTTGGTCCTGCTAAACGATCGTTCGCAGGGAGGAGCCAGTTTGGAGGATGGCCAACTAGAGATGTTGCTCCATCGCCGCCTGTTCTTTAACGACGGCGGCGGAGTTGGGGAAGCTCTGAACGAGACTCAGTTTGGCAAGGGCTTGATTGCCCGAGGAAAACTGTACCTGGTCCTTGACTCGGTGGAAGAGGGAAATACTATTGCTGAGCGTGTGACCGAGAAGGAGCTCTTCCTTCCATTCTGGAAATTTTTTAGCAAGGCCACTGATAACGGAGAGACTGCAACTAAATCTATTCCTGACTTTAATGACCTTCCTCAGTCCGTTCATCTGCTCACGCTGGAACCTTTCTCTGAGAATGAAATTTTGCTTCGGCTTGAGAACTTTTTGGATAAAACCGAGGGCCATGTGGTCAGCTTCAATATACTGCACATCTTTAACAGTCTTGGTGGTCAAGAGATTCGGGAGACAACCTTGGATGGCAACTTGCCATTGAGTGAGATGAAGCGATTCAAGTTCCACGCCCAGGAATCCGGAAGTTCGCCCTCGGAAGTCGAGTACTCCATGGCGCCGCACAAGTCTCTGAATGCTAATAAGTTTGATGAAGCTTCAGAATTTAGTGTTACCTTGTATCCCATGCAAATACGCACTTTTGTAATAAAAAAGGAATAATATAATGCAATGAAATGTTTCAAAATAAAATAAAAGTTACAAAATTTAAATACCCTGTTGTTAATTGCACTCATTATGACCCACTTCTGCATGTGTGGCTTTCACTTTCTCAGAGATAAGAATAAGGTTCGAAATCATAAACGTTGCCTTATCTTCAAGTGGCCAATTGGCAATTAAAATCCATTTAAGTAATCGGGAAGTCGAATGATAAGAGTTGCAATGCCTTTGCCAAATCCCAGATAATAAATACTACATTTAGATAAGCCACCGAGTTCGATTTGAATTTATTACCAACAATGAAATGCATGCGAAGGGTACTTACCCTTCGAGACCCATTCATGCAGATAAGGTTTTCTTAATCACCTCTCCACTAGGCAAATTCAAAACACTCTGAAGTGCAGATTAGTTATCAAAACGACGTTGGGGTATAAGGACCCCCATTGAGGAGCTTATAAAAATGGCGAAAGTTCTGTTGTGCAGTCAGTTCTTGGCCAGACTTAGAACCTTGACAAACTGGAAAAAATGGCCAACCTCAAGATTCTGGCCATATTTTTGGCCTTGTGTGTCTGCCACTTTAAACCATCCGAGGCTGTTTGTGGCTATGAGGTGAGGGAAACTATTTAACTTTAAAAAAACTGTAATATTAATTATTAATTAATTAATTAATGCTCCCGTCAGTCATGTCCTGAAACAAAGCCGAATATGATCAACATCCACTTGGTGCCTCACTCCCATGACGATCTGGGTTGGCTGAAAACCGCCGATCAATACTACTATGGCAACAAGCATAGCATCCAGCATGCCGGCGTGCAATATATATTCGATACAGTTGTCGCTGAACTTGCCAAGGATTCACGCCGACGATTCATTCAGGTGGAGACAGCCTTTTTTGCCAAGTGGTGGCAGGATCAGTCGGAGACCAAGAAGAAGCTGGTCAAGAAACTGGTGAACGAGGGACGTCTGGAGTTCACCGGTGGTGCCTGGAGCATGAACGATGAGGCTGCCGTCAACTACCAGAGTGTGATCGACCAGTTTACAGTGGGCTTGAAGTGAGTGAAGTGGCATCTAAAATCCCATTAGCTTTTAGTTTCTCAACTATCGCCTTTAGGTTTCTGAATGACAACTTCGGCGTCTGTGGTCGTCCTCGCGTCGGCTGGCAAATCGATGCATTCGGTCATTCCCGAGAGCAGGCTTCGATGTTTGCCCAAATGGGCTTCGATGGCCAGTTCTTTGCCCGCATGGACCAGAACGACAAAAACAAGCGAGTGGATAACCTGGGACTCGAAATGATCTGGGATGCCAGTGAGACTCTGAAGGAAATGGATTTCTTTACGGGAATGCTCTACAACCATTACTCGGCGCCTCCTGGCTTCTGCTTTGACTCGCTCTGCCAAGATGATCCCATTATTGATGGAAAGAGCTACGACAATAATGTCAACTCCAGGATCAATGATTTCATCAACTACGCCACCAACCTAGCCAAGTATTATCGCTCGAGCCACATTATGGTGCCCATGGGCGATGACTTTCAGTACGAAAATGCATACATGAACTACAGGAACATGGACAAACTTATCAAGTTAGTAACAAATGCAGTCGATTTGATTATAATGTTTATAAAATATACCTCCCCACTAGGTATGTCAACGAACGCCAAGCATCTGGCTCCAAGTTCAATATATTCTACTCGACGGCTGGGTGTTATTTAAATTCCCTTCACAAGAGTCTTCAGAGCTGGCCCAACAAGACCCAGGACTTTCTCCCCCACTCCCACGAGGCGAAGAGTTTCTGGACCGGCTTCTTCACATCCCGGCCTACCCAAAAACGATTCGAGCGCGACGGCAACCACATGCTCCAAGTGGCCAAGCAGCTGAGTGTCCTGGCTGATCTATCCAGTGAACAGCAGACCAAGGACTTGGAGTATCTGCGTCAAATCATGGGAGTGATGCAGCATCATGACGCCATCACTGGAACCGAGAAGCAGGAAGTCTCCAATGACTACGATCGACTTCTGTACGATGCCATCTTGGGAGGAGCAAATACAGCCCGCGATGCTCTCCGGGTTCTTACCAACCAGCCGAATGGAGAGTTTGAAAGTTGTCTGAGACTGAATATCAGCGAGTGTGCCTTCACCAAGGACGGCGCTGATAATGTAGTTGTCACCCTTTACAACCCATTGGCTCACACTTCCTCGCAATATGTGCGAGTTCCTGTGAAAAATGAAAACTACGAGGTGACTAATGAGAAGGGGCAAGTTGTGGCTTCTGAGGTGGTTCCGGTCCCTTGGCAGGTTCTGGCTTTGGAGCACCGTAGTAACGACACTCAACATGAGCTGGTCTTCAAGGCCTCCGTCAACAAGATTGGCAGCTTCTACATTAAAAAGGTTGAAAAGCAGCAGAGTCAATCAATGGATGTCCCTAACCGCTTCAAGAAGGTTCACTTGTTAAAGAGCGATGCAGGTACCCAGGATGATGGGGAGACGGTTGTGCAGACTTCGGTAAGGCCAAAGTGGACTTTTCAAAGTAACTCTTCCTGAATCTAAATAATATATTTAATCAGCTTATCAAACTAGTGATCGATAACAGCTCAGGACGTTTGAAGACCGTTGAGATGAACGGGGTTTCCGAAAGCATTGACCAGAACTTCGGAATGTATAAGACAGCCCGATCTTGCCATTATATCTTCCGACAAGATGCAGACTTGGAACTCCTGGAAGATGTAGTCGAGTTTTCCGTCTACGATGGAGCCTTAGTCAAGGAAATCCATCAGAACTTTAACGATTTTGTGTCCCAGGTAATTCGCATCTATGAGGGCGTGAACCGCGTAGAGTTCGAGTGGTTGGTGGGTCCCATCCCCATAGATGATGAACTGGGCAAGGAGATTGTCACTGTTTTCAAGAGTGAAATCTCCAACGACGGAGTCTTCTACACCGACTCAAATGGCCGTGAAATGATCAGGCGCGAAAAGGACAAGCGTGAGGACTTTAGCCCCGATCTGAGTGAGCAGCCAGTCAGTGGAAACATTTATCCGGTGACCTCCCGGTTTGCTATGCAGGACAGTAGCCGGCGATTGGTCCTCCTAAACGATCGCTCGCAGGGTGGAACCAGCTTGGAGAACGGACGTGTGGAGATGATGCTGCATCGTCGTCACATTTTTGCCGATGGCTCTGGTGCTGCCGAAGCCATTAACGAACAGCAATTCGGAAAGGGTCTCATTGCCAGGGGAAAACTTTTCCTTT
This sequence comes from Drosophila ogumai, assembly GCA_018904815.1. Lineage (NCBI taxonomy): Eukaryota > Metazoa > Arthropoda > Insecta > Diptera > Drosophilidae > Drosophila > Drosophila ogumai. Next base: position 60,256 of record JAEIIJ010019224.1, on the reverse strand, counting down.
CCCTCAGCGCTATCGAGGAAGGAGCCACTGCCGCCGAGCGTATGGCCGAGAAGGAGATTCACCTGTCCTTCTGGAAGTTCTTTAGCAAGGCCAGCGCAGTCTTCGGAGAAGAGTCCAAGTCGCTGCCCGACTTTAACGACTTACCGGAATCGGTTCACCTGCTCACCCTAGAACCCTACTCCGCGGATGAGATTCTTCTACGCGTGGAGAACTTCCTGGACCAGACAGAGGTCAGTGCGGTTAGCTTCAACATTCGTGAGATCTTCGATAGTCTGGGTGGACTGGAAATCAGGGAAACCACTTTGGACGGCAACCTTCCCCTGAGCGATATGAAGCGTCTGAAGTTCCCTCACGATGGTGCTGGACTCATTTCCTCAACTCCGGAGTACTTTACGAGTCTGCACAAGCCCTTGGTAGCTGACAAGTCCCAGGAAGCAGCCGAGTTCAGCGTCACCTTGAATCCCATGCAGATTCGAACTTTCATCATCAAGAAGGAGGTTGTTTAATTCAAAACTGGCCATAGGTAAAGAAAAGCTCAACAGAGAGAGGAGTTTTGCGTTTTTTATTATTTTGTGTTACAATTTTCACTATAGACTAATTTAAAAACGAAATGGATATTATTTAAATTCTGGAGGATCTTTCAAAATATAGACATATTATTGACTAGGAAGTAGGTCGAAGTGCTGATAGGAGACTTTAATTACTCTGGGACATTGAGCCAGTCTTAATTTAATTTGTAAAATGAAACCATTTTAGCATTCTTTTAAAACATTTATGAAGTAACAATTTCTATACTTCAACGAACCGCAAAGATAATTACAAGTTGGAAATGTCGATTCGAGATTATCAGTATCAGCCGCTCCGCAGGCTTTTCATATTTAGCGATTACAATGCAGATACATTTACTGCAGTGGCTTCGGCTTCCACCCTCATAGACAGCAACAACACCTCAAATCCCCTGGCCTGAGTCGACATAAGTCCTTCGGTTATTTGGTGAACCCGTGGCTTCCCCTTCCCCACGTCGTTTTGCATTTTGTTGTGAGCTTTCGGCGCAGCTAGGCTTTGCCATGCGGATATCTGTCTATATATATACCTACTATATATGTACAAGTAGGAATGATATCTGTGTGCTCTAATGCTGCTAATGTCTGGCACTCGAAAAAAGATTTGCGCCCAATACCCCGTATCCGAGCCCCTGCCCACTAAATACTTTTGTGCCAACACCACACTCGCCACTCGCGTTGCAGGAGGAGGACTGTCCTGGGCTCTGGGCTGAGTCCTGGGCTTTTATTATTAAGTTCGCCACGGGAGACTTTAATCTTCGGTTCAGTCTCCTGGTTGGGACAGCCGGCTCGCACCGCTCTACTTCATTTCACTTCACTGCGATGCAAAACAATGAACTCCTGAAATTCATGCCATATGTGTGTGTGAGCCCTGCGTCCTGTGTCCTAAGTCCTGAGTCCTCAGTCCTCAGTCCTCCGTCCCTGTGTCCTGGGAGATGGGAAAAATTATTTAATATTACCCGTCTTAGCCGATGAGGCGAGGCAAGTTGAGGCGTTGTTTGGTCTTAATCCTGGACGAGCATTAGACATGGAATTTAATTTAGTTCCAGCTGCAGCCTGGAAAGGCACGCGAAGAAAATAATTATACTTATTCTAAAAATCAAAGAAGTTATAAAAAAAAAATGTTCCCTTAAAATTACATTGTAACCTAGACTTTCCCCTTTTCCTATCAACAGTTCTTGAACCCCTTATTACCCCATCATTTTCTCTCTGTGCAGGACAGTCTAGCCTGGCATATGTGTGCCAAGTGCCCCATGCTGGCTGTCAAACAGCGCTTTGCCGACTTTCGGTCGAGTTGGCGCTTTTAATTCAAATGAAACCCATACTAGAGAACGCTGCCTGTTTACTCGCTGAGCCGAGCAGATAATCCAACTTTGATTAAGTAATTTCGACGTCGGGTAGCGTAATAAGTTGGGTGTTCAAATCCAAGACTCAGTCGTTTATTCCCATGTGTGTGGGTGTATGAGGGCGTGTTACAGCCGAACAAGACAAAAGGACTCAAACGGAAAAGGAAAAAAGGGAAAAGAATTTGGTAGAGCACCATAATGATTAACACAATGCTTCCCACCACATTGCAGATATTCCTGCTGAGTTCGCTTGTTTGTTTTGAGATTTTCGGACCGTTATGTGCAATTATCATGAGAACGATATAACCACTCAATCGTGAAGAGTTCACACACTTTAATTGACATTCGATTTTTTAATGGGTAAACAAGCTGAAAAAATAATTGATTAGCTGGAGATTTTGACAAAGAAAATTATATAATTAATAGTTAACCATTTTATTATTTAAAAATAATATAGGTTAACATATCCAATAAAGGAAAAAGCATGCTCTAAAATCTGTCAAAGTTCAATCGAAATTTTAACCAGAACAGGAATTGGTCTAAAAAACCATGGCCAGAATCCGACAAAACAATGGGCAAACGGCAAACTAAGCGGCTAAACAAATATCGTCATCGGGCATAAATCCTCTCACTAAAGCGTTCACTCGACAACTCAATAATACGAGCACAACGGCGCAAAAAGAACGATCCGATGTGTGCTTTTTGGCACTTCAAATACAGGAAACTGCAGCCGGCTTATAGACAATCGACTGGCTGGCCCCCCGGAACCTAAGCACTCAGTGGGTAAACTGTGGGCAAGTTAGTGCTTGTGTGTGTCATTTTAATCAACGGCAACATGCAGCGGATTATCCGACAGCTAAACAACACCCGATGCCAATGAATGGAGGAGCGTTTTGCTTTGACAATTGCCACTACGGTGCTTAACGCTCCTTGCCTCATATTTTTTTTTATTTTTGCCACCCCTGCACACTGGTGGAAATATATAAAATAACACTTATTGAGATATATATGTATGTATTGGTTAGAATGTTAATTAATTGAATTGAATTTACCTCAGGTGAAAGCTAACCATTTCCAAATGTAACTTTTCTTTTTTATGACCTTTCTCTTTATTACCTTAAACTTAAAATTGAACTTTTGATGCATATTAATGTTCATTCAATTTTAAGCAAAGTCATAATTATTAAATATTTTATTATAAAATTGATATGATAAATCAAATATTTGAACCAGTGTGCCCTCGACATCAATTAAATGCGCAGTGAGCCTCAGGCCTACTTAGGGTTTGTTAAACGTTAGACACAAGCTGAATATAAGAGTAAGTACACTGAGAAGAATTATGTTTTAGTCTTATGAACTCTTAATTAAAAATTAAACACTCTTTCAATAAAAGAATACAATAATATTTATTTAAAGTAAACAATTTTTAGGGGAAACAAAAATTATGTGTTTAAAAAAATCAAAGAAACAATTTCATTGGCCGGACAAAAAATTCAAATTGGGTATATATATTTTCAAATTAATAAAATACTTAAAAATTCCGACTTTAAATAAAATCTGTAAAAACTAAACTGGCAATGACTTGGAAGTTTTACTTCCAAAGTTTTTCAAACTTAAAGCTACAGATTTTACATTGCTCAGGACATCATATTCCCTCAGTGTGCTTGTTGTCTATTCATTTTTTTTTTTAGGGATTTCAAATTTATTGAACCGCAACAAATGTCATTGATGTCACCATCAACAGCATCCATCTGCCACTGCACTTAATGACGATCAGCATAGTCATCATGAGCATGCGGCATCGACAAGCGTAGCCGAATCTTTTTATTAGCAACAAGTTTTTAATATCGCAGCAGGAGCTCATATCCATGGAGGTACAGAGTACCATAAAAATGCCTCGAACTTTTAACAATAGCGCCCTAGTCTATCTATATCCTGCCTTCGTCCTTGTACCCCTCCCGTCGCCCCGCTACGGATCCCCTTCAAAGGCGAGCATCCCTCAGCGAGCGCCGATTTTATAAGAATTTAATATGCGCCACGTATTTGATGTCGAGGATGTGTTTCGGTTTATTCGGATTCGTCCTTTATTTTCCTGCGCAGTTTTCTTGAATCATTCACACTTGGGTGGGGTGGAAAAATGTAGAGATTGAGGTTTATAAATAAAATATTTGAAATATATATTCTTTAAGATATATTCATATCATTTGAGATGATTAATATTTATAGTTTTATTTTTCTCAAATAATGCAATTTTTAAAATACATATCCTTGTTGAAATTATAAATGATATATTGCAGCTGTCCCGCCTAATCCCTCGGTAATGTCGCCGTTTTCTTCATTACATCATAACGATTATGAAATAAATACTTCCGTTTCTTTGAGTCCTCGCCATTGGTGTGAGGAGCCTTTCTCGCTCGCTCTCATCAGCCTCAACGCTCTGCGATTTTCCATAGAAGAGAAATAAATCAACTGCATGTCCTGTTCCTGGCGATTGCCAGGACTTCTCATTCATTCGCCCTCTCTCCCCCCGAGAGACCCGTGTATTTATTGTTGCGTTTTTAAGTTTGGAATTTTTAATTTATGGCGCATCCTTCATTGTTAAAAGTTATAATTCTTGCATCTTTGGAGACCGAAACCAAGACTGAGACCGAGAACACGGGCCTGCTTAAGGAATAAAATATATTTGCCGGCGAGTCCTGGAAATTATGATGTATGTGCAATAAATAATCCGAAATAAATAAATTATCACCAGAGGTTATTTATTTTTTGTTTCTCTCGGGGCAGGCCGGCCCGAGTGGCGCAACTAATAGATGCCGGTTTTCCTTCGCTCCAGGATGAATATCCTTTTTTTCCATTCGGTTTCCTACGATCCCAATGATTTGTTGGCGACCCTGTTCCTCTCGGTGTGTGCAGGAGAGTGTTTTCCTGGCGGTTTTACACATTTACAAGGGTGCTAATGTTAGTTTTGTGCACTTTTTCTCCGCTCGACTGTGAGCTCCTATTCCTTTGGCAATCCTTTGGCTGGGCCATAAATCAAGGCTTGATTTGGCGCCTCGCATGTGTCCGGGCATGTCCTTTGTCTATTTGCCCAGCACACGGCATCCTTTTGTTTTAATGTGCCAAATATACTCGTCCTTGTCGTATCCTGCCAAAACTCCCATTTTCCAAGGTTTCTTTTTTTTCTTCTTTCATGGCGCTTTTTGTTTTAGCACGGGGTTAACCCTTTTAACCCTTGGCAAGCGGCTGCTCCTCGTTGGTTAACCACGGACAACGCTAGATGACATTTTCCAGGACATATTGCCACGACACTGAGGTCAACCTTTTTCATGTTCATTGGCCGTGCCCCTGGCTGAATGCGAAATATTTTTGCACTCTTGATCATGGAAATTTTTATGGCTCCTATCCTGTCCTTTTATGTGACCAAAGAGCAACCAATTAAAGTTCATTTTGGCAAGGAAATGGGTGTCTTTACTTGAAGGGAAAGGAAGGGATATTCAGCTAAGATTATTGGTTTCTTTTGAATAATATAACATTTAAATTATCAAAAAATATTCACCTTAACAACAATTGGTTTAAAAAAATAAAGTTTTCATCCTCTAGGGATATTAAGATCTAGTACTTGGGCTTGACCTCGTAGGGCTACTTGAGAGGAGGCTCAGGGGTCAGAGGTCAGGGGCTGGAGGCGCGGGAATGTAGAGGTCCCGCGGGCAGGGGCAGCGGCATTTTGCCGTAACTGTCTTTGTCGCAATGTCGTAAATAAAGTCGGGGCAGGCATCCTCGCTGAACATTGGAATTTATGCGCGTTGATTTATTTGCTGTTAGCGATTTATTGCTGCCGCAGCCGCATCCCATCGGCCAAGACGAGGGACGAAGGACGAGGAGGGAGCAATGCGGCTGCCAGTAAGGAAGAGAGAGAGGAGCAATCGGTGACATGACTGCGGACGTCGCACAGGAGCAGGACACACGTATTGGGCATGTCCTGGTTGCTGCTCGTATCCCGTGCGCCGCTCGTTATTAAGTTTTTAATTTATGGCCATGTGAATGCAACGGCAAGCGGATCCCAACCAACAAAATAAAAAAAAAAAGAAAAAAAAGAAAAAGGATCTTCGCCAGCTCCCGTTGTTTTTCTTTTTTTTATTTTCGTCATATTTTGCAAAAATTATATTTTAATTGAGCGTACCGCCGGTGCGCCCGTCCGCCCCATCAGTCTCCCTGCATACCCCCTCTAATCCCCAGCGGCTGTCAAATAAACGCCCTGCGTTGACAGTTTGCCACTGACAGCCACATCAGCGGCCACAAAAATATTGAAATTATTATGACTTTGTCTTCGCCAGATACTGGCCAAATTCTGAAGTTGAGGAATTGACTCGAACGAGAGATACTTATTGAAGTCTTAACTGTTTAAGACCTAACAATTTGTTAAACATTTTTATTTTAAAATTTAAGATAAAATATAATAAAAGTTCATATAATTTAAAACCTTAAGTTTATGTTTACTATTTTTTATATTATTTTTGAAAGTTACAAAAAGTAGATTTCCCTTAATTTTATTTCAAAATGGAATTTTTCAATATTTTCAATATTTTGTAAATATAATAGAAAGGCATAAAATCTGTAATATTTTTCTGCGTTGTGTATATTATTAACATTTTTTTTGTTTTGTTCATGCAAACCTCAAACATTTTGTCAATTTTATGCACATCCCCCTGATACTACCTAGAAAGTCTTCGAATAGTTGTATGTATCATTTTACCTGTGATTTTTAGCTTCTTTATTAATAAGACTCACCCTAAAGCCTGAACAACCTGCTCTTCCCTGTGCTTACCCTGTATAAATATATTAAATTCTGGGTGCTATCCGGGAAGGACGGAGTGTCAGGAAATGTGGCCGGGGGCGGTGTCGGCATCCGTCGGCGTCCAAATGCGGCGACCGCAGACACACGCAAAAATTCTAATTTCTCCACTTAGTCGAGAACCCAAAAACAGCAAAGCACACAAATAATAATAAAAAAAAAAAAAGCAAAAAGAAAACGAACCAAAATGGGGGGAAAAAGAAAAAATACCAGAAATATTTTTCTAAGCATGCGTTGGCGACCCGTCACCGTCATCATCATCCTCATCATCCTTGGTTAGCCCAGGGCTTCAAAATGAAATTAAATTTGATGTGCCCTGGTGCTTGGGTTTGTTTAGTTCCGTATACCTTTTCCGCCCCCTTTTCCAGCTCCTCCTAGTACCCGGTGGCCCGGACTCTGGTCTCTCCAGTCTCCGGACTCTCCCGAAGCACCCCGGGCAACTCTGGAATCGCATTAAGCAAACATTTAAATTTAATTTCGCATGTAATGAGGCATTTGTTTGTTTATTTTATTTCACTTGGCTTTGCGGCCCTCCACCTTCACCCCTCAAATCTTGGTGAGTTTTTCGATTTGGGTTACATATTTTGGGGTTTTTCTGATGATTTGATTGCTTAATATTTTTCAAGGAATTAACAGCAGCTCTGAGTTGGTACTTAACATTCTTCTGCGTGGAAAACACTGACTGGAACTAAGAAGGTTTTTGCATACTTGAGTTTAACTTTTTGAAATCGAACAAAAGAGCAACTTGAAAACTAAAAGAAACTGATGTCTGCTTCCGTATTTTTTGGCGCGAGTGTTTAATTACAGTTAGCTCAACATGAAAACCCATTAGACCATGGCTCATTAAATCAAAAATAGCCTGCTCCATTTTGGCTAATGGACACCCCCCGGCTCACAGTAAACATCTTGGAAGTTGAACGTCAAATATATTGCAGCTATGGTGGGCTTGTTTTATGCACTTTTTTTGTACTCTATAAAAAGATTTGATATTTCAAAGAATTCTCGTTTAAATTATTTCTGCATAAAAACATCTGTAAAGCGAAGACATCAAACTAAATTGTAAATCATTAATAATATATAAATATTAAAATATTTTTACTGAAATAAATAATATTCAACACTGCATTTAAGCCATAAAAATACAATTTATTCAATACTTCAATCCCAAGTCCCATTAAAGAGTATTTAATATCTTATAGTCCATCCGTAAAAAGTATACCTTTAGTTTTTTTTTATATTTTTCTCTCCTGGTCGACTGGTTGGTTGCTTTGCTTCCTTGTCGGGCACTTTAGCCAAATGGTGGAAACAAGCCCGAAGTGAGCTGAAATTTTCAAATTGGAAATAGCACACAATTTCCCTAATTGGCGCGGGAGGATGGCTTACACCGTCCGTGCAAGAACAACAACGCCAGCAAGCAGCTTATTATAATCGCGAAAAATGCTGATAATAATGATGGCGATGATGAGCACATGCCGCGTTTAATTATTATGTCTCTAATGCATTCCGCCCCAAACAACAAGCCACCATCCACACCAAGCACACCTCGGTGTGTAGCCTCGCACCTACATGCAATTTCACACATGTGAGGAAAAACACAAAGCTGGCGTCGCATTTCCATAATGGCTGCGAAAAAATACATCTACTGGGCATATGTACATAGATACATACATAGACACTTCATAATGCCGGCTCCCTTGGTGGGGCTAGGCTGGGGTGTACAGGGCCAAACAATATTTTTAATATGCAAACACAAAATGGGGAAGGAAAGATGCTGCTGCCGGCTTATCAAAAAGTGTTGCAAAATTAGCCGAGCCAAGAGCTGAGTGAGTGCCATGTTTAAAAAGCTGGAAATTCTTAGCTAACAGGGTGTGGGTATGCCTTGGCTAATTTCCAGATTGCAACTGGATGGCGCAGGCTAAGAGGGAAATAATATTATAGCTTTATAATATAAAATTCCTTAGAAATTCCATTCATTTTTTTATAATTAATAATTAACAAACTAATTAAGCAGTAAAATAATTGTATCTAAGTCTAAGGTACTATAAAGACATCTGTTATTTAATGAAAGCTTAATTTTGAAGCACATATGGCTAACCATATTAAACGCTAAAATTACTTCAAGATCATTAAAATGTATAACTATATCAAAGTGAAATTTTGTTCCAAATAATCGAGCCGCATTATTAAATTTTAATTTTTTAATAAATCTAAATTAAATATAAACTAAAAAGTACTTCCACCCATGTCTCCGTCAGTTTGCGGACCGAAAAACTCACCTCATCTCCCGAATTCCTGTTAATTTGGCAGTACCAGAAAGCCAACATCATTTATTTCAATCATTTATCAAAATGTTCAGGCCGAAAAAGAAACTGAAAAATCTCCGATTTCAGGCTTTCAACACCGAGCCGCTAATGAGCCAAGTTCAGTTCTCGTGGCCGTTGTTGTTCCGCGAAACTCAATGAGTCAAAACGTATCTTGGCGGATGGCGGCCAGACAAGTTGACAGGCCTGAAGCTAAGTGTGGGCGAGACTGGGAGGGGGGAAGCCAACAAAAAGGGGGAGAACACGAGGAGAGGAGAGAAGTTAAGTGCGCGGATTCATTAATTTACATTAAAATGTAATTAGCGGTCAAATAAGTGGCAGGAAAAATACAGAAACCGCAAAAATATGCGAGCTGCCAAAAGAGAAGGGAAGAATAAAAAAAAAGCAGTCCATCCGCCACAGAAACCAATTGAAATGCAATTTAAAATTATTTATTATATTGTTTTACTTTCTACTGTGTGCGTAGGGCTAAATAAAAAATGAGGCCTCCAATTACAAGGTCTCATTAGGAGAACTCTTACTAAACACCCATTAAAATAGTTTTGCATACAACTTTGTGTATTCTTAATCCAAACAATGCCTATTTCCCCTGCAAATGCCAAAGTTAGTAATTCTTTTTTTTTAACAGGCAATTCTATCCCAAAACAAGATGCTCTGTATAATATTTATGATTACAAATTGGCAATATAAAATCTATTATAAAAATCTTATTATGCAAATAAAATCGTTGTTAATTGCATTACAAATACTGGAAGTTAAGATTTTATTAAATATAATTTGATTGCCACAGGGTTTAATTTTTTAATTTAACAGAAATTTGAATTGTTTTTTTTCTCCCACCATATTTTACGATATTTTATTAAGCTTACAGTTCAAAAAACGAACAATTTGTAAATTCTATCCCCCAAAGCTCTGTCGTTCTCGTTAGGGTATTGTAGAGGAAATTTTGCGCTTGTTAGCTATTTCCGCTAAGAAAATGGCTGACTTGTTAAGTACGAACAAGGCACCATTTTTTTGCGCGTTACATAAATTTTTTTCTTAGCTTGTTAACAAATTTTATGCATTTCTTAACTTTTGGAGGCGAGTTAACGAGTCCGGGCTGTGGAATCCAACTTGCTTATTATTATTTGCTGCGTTTCTTTGGAGCTCGCTTGGAATCCTCTGGGGGAACGCATGCAGATGGCAGGGGAGGGAGGGGTTGGGGGCCTGCATTGTGGTTATCATACTTTAACAAGTTTTCAAAGAGCATGAAATTTTCCTTTGGTCGTGTCCTGGTCCAAGCCAAAATGCAACTTGGGCGCAAAAATGTAGAATGCAAAATGCTGAAAACGCTGCGTGCAGCTAACTTTTTATCGTCGCGGCCTGGACTGGCTGGGCAAAGAAAAAAAAAACTGAAATCTCATGCAAAATATTGCATTAAAAACGACCCAGCAAAGCCACCATAATGGGTAGAATGATGATCGGGAAGCTGCCTTTCCAGCAGTGCAGGTGTATTGTCCGAGTGCGGTCTCATTTTGTTAATTTCTCAGACCTGCTGCTCGGGGCTGCTAAGAAAGGCCCAAGGAAGTCGTCGTTGTTGTGGGTGCTGGCGGTGTACAAAGGCGAAAATGAATTCATAATTAGATGACACCATCCGTGCGTAAATAATAATTTTTGCCCGTTTTTCAGTTTTTCCTTATGCAACCTCGCTGGCTTGGCTCCCTCTGCCAGTTAGTTAAAACGCGCGAATGAGTTTTCTTGAGTTTTCCCTCTGCTTTTCCATTGTCAGCAGAAAATTTTCCCTCTGCTCAAGTTTTATATATATGTATATTTAGCCAGGCGGCGACTCTGTGGGCTGAGGTTCAGCAAGTTTTTATCCAATCGCTGCTCCGGTCCACCCTGTATTCTGGATCTACCGGGGGTATATGCGAATCGATGATGCACGAAGGCTAGAGGAAGCTTCTGATCTTAGGTTGTTAGTTTAAAAGGTTTTTTATATAAATTAGAAAATGTTAGCTTATTCTTTTAAGTGAAAAAGCTAAGCAAGAATTAACAAGCTACAATTTCAGGGTAATTAGAGTCACTATTTGGAAATATTTATTTATAATAATATAATTCAACATATATTTAACTTTTTGAAGACTTAAGCCCTGTAATAATGCGCTTGGCAATATATTATTTTTATACAAACATTAAAGGAGATTGCGGCTATATATAGCATCAATACCTTAATTATTTGATAAATGTAAGGAGATATGTTTGATATATTTTGGGTTTGTATATTAAAAGCTTAGTAATTCATAAAACATATATTACTTTAATCTAACTTCATCTACTCCCTTAAATTGTAATCTGGCCTTAATTTAATAATTTTAGGAATATATTTTTTATATTATTATATATTTTTGATTTGCATTTTAATAATTCATTTAACATATTTAATTTATTTTGATTGAATTGATTGATTTGAATAAATCCAGGAATATATGCTTGGCTCCTCTCTTATGGGTATATTGCAATTTTAATAATTCTAAATGAACATATTTTTAGTAATAATTTAATTATTATTTTAATTTAATAATTCGTGCAATATATGTTTTTTTTTTGTCCTTTGTACCCGCTTAGTTATTTTATTACCAATTCTGATGTAATCAGCTTCATAGGGAACCCATAATTCGCCACCAGAGACTTGGAGCTCTACTTTGCGCTGTTGGCCAAGTTACCTACGCCATTGGTATCATCTCGCCGGCATCTTCTGCTGCTAGTTTGGCTGTTCAGTTGAGTTCAGCGCGGCTCAGCACGTCTCATCTCGGTTCTGGCCAAGTCGAAGCCCAGCTCTATTTTGCTACGCGCTGCTCAGCTCTGTTCTGTTCTGTTCTGTTCAGTTCTCTTCTGTTTGTTTCTTTATCGCGCTTTTGCCAAGTGGCAAAGTTTTCTCGTTATAAGTTTTGTAGCCTTTGTGTCTCTCGCGCAGCTCCAAGCTTTTTGCCGGGCCGAGCGCGATGCGAGGAAACTTTCGATATTCCTTCAAAAGTTTATGGCCAAGCGTCGAACGAGTCGCGAATCGCCAAAAAAAAAAAAGGACACACACACACACACAAAATTATGGAGGACGACAGGATTCGCCGGCAACACGTTTCCCTACTTTCCTACCCCAATTGAGAGTTGGCAAACAAAAAAATTATATTATTTTATTGTTGTTTGGCTGGCGCATAACTTTGTGCCAAACACTTCGTTCACTGTGGGACTCGCATTATCCGAAACGAAAGTTTTTCTCTTATTTTTTTTTTTCTCTAGGAAATGGAAGACTTCTGTTCTGTGTTCGCCTATAACTTTTGGCTCCATTTGCCGCCGTATTTCGAAGTCAGGCAAAGTCAGAGCCAGACCCTGGGCAGATAAGGAAAACTATTTCCATATTCACATGCAACTGGCAAGTGCACTTTAAATTCTTGCAAATGAGTAGCTCGGCTCAATGCGGTTGAACAAATTTACCATTCGCATTTTGATTGCCAAAACTTGTTCCCTTTGTACCGGAGTAAAAAAATAATTTATTCATATCACACTTAAAATCATTTCTAGATTAAGTTTGGTAATTGATATTGAGCTAAAAAAAATTATACATATTTTTGCCTGATTAAAACTATTTTTAAGAACTTTTGTTCGGTTTTATATATACATAACACTTTGTGGAACATTTTGTGCTGATAACGGATGAATATAAAACTAAAATGTTGTTTAATTTTGTTCTACTTAAACAAGTGTGTTTTATTAAAGTTTGTATATTGCCAATAAACTTTAAGATCAGAAAGATTATAGCTTACTTAACAGTAGCCTGAAAAAAGCGCGAACAATGTTATCAGCAATAAATGTTTCTATATTATAATTCTAAGCTTCAAAATAATGAATCAGAGACAAAAACTAGCGAATGTCTAGCGATAAGTTATGAATCAGAAGCGAATTATCTCGGATTAGGTGGAAATATATTAAAAAACAAAAAACTATAGTCCGAATTTTACAACGTAATGAAAGAGTCATGTCCGACCCTATATAAAATTTATATTCTTGATCAGCGTCATACTATAATCCCCACAATCTGACAATTTGTATGTCATAGCAACAGAATCGAATAATATATATACACGATTTAAACTTTCTACTCAAATTTACTAAAAAAATATAATAAAACCTATAGTACAACTTTTTAATGATTTTTTGTATTATTTTTACATTATAAAGTCGATTTTGTCAAAAAGGACATACACATTCAAAATATTTAAATGTAACATATATAATTATTCCATAACTAATATATTTGTACTTTTTTTATTTAGTTTAAAAGCGAATAATACCACTTAATAATTAAATATAATTTAAATCTGTATTTTTAGAAGTGGTATGCTTAGCTTATGCTGTCACAAAAATATACGAACAATCCCAATAAATTGCAATAAATTTATTATTGCTTCATTTCCTCCGTTGGAGACCTTAATGGATCTTCCTGCCGCTGACCCAAAGCGGATGCAGTGCCTCAGGCATCCGCTGATTCCTACCATATGCCCGCGCCATATGTTGGTAATTGTAAATTAAAATGGAATTTTTGTCATGCGACCAGCAATTAATATGCAATAAGCGATAAATAATAATAATTAACAACATATTATGGCAAGGAGTGGACTGAGAGAGAGAGAGTGTGTCTGGGTGAGGTGGGGGCAGTGGGGCAGATTTGTGCAGGAACTAATTTTCAAGGTCATTAGAATACCCACCGAATGGAGAGCCACTGACACTGAGCATCCCATTGTTTGGCTAATGTTTATTGATAATCACAGACAATGGACTAGCCCAGTGTCATTGTTGTTGCTATTATTGTTCGAGCGTAACCCATAAATACTCCAGGGGCAGTCAAAACAATTGCCGGGGGGCTGGGCTTCTGCTTGGGCTTGCCACCAGGCGGCGGCGCCTCTGGCTGAGACAATGAGCAATGAGCAAATCAACGCAATCGATAGGCACTTTGATTTGGGGGACACCACCACCACTGCCGCTCCCTTGGCCCACTGGCACCACGCCCACTAGGAGGCGATGGCGGCGACGGCGGCAGTACGGACAACTATTGTCCTTTTTGGGCCGGCATGCAGCAAATGGCACAACTTCCGCTCTCGCTTGACTGCTGCAAAATTCACGGAAATTATCAATAAATATGCGAGGCCCGGGACCCGTGAAATGAATGAAACTGGCAAATTTTTCGCCATATCTGCGCTCTGGCTGAACTGATTTTTATGCAGCACGGCACACGATCCAATGTCCAATGTCCTGTGTCCGAGCTGTCCGAGATTTGTGCGCCCCCATAGCGGAAGCATCATTATCATAAATTATCATTTTGTAGGAATTGCATCCGCTGCCAGCCAGAAAAACCGAGCAATAACAACAGAAATGACGACAATTTCAATTGCCGGCCGCCCTTCCTTCGTGTTGGGAACCCACTCCCACTTAACTCCCCCCCATCTGGTGTGCTGTTCGAATTGGCAAATACTTTTCTAGTTTAATTTATGGCTGACCAAAGCGACCCAGAGACATCAGTCGCATTTATTTCTGGCAAATCTGTTTCATGTTTCATGTTCCATGAGTAATTTTAAATCATGAACTTAAACGGTTTACGAGAAAATATAAATGGAAGTTTAGTAATTATTTTAAAAATAAAAATATACTGTTTAAAAAGGGATTTTCCTAGGTATTTTAAAGAGATTTTTAAAGCAAATAAATCAACAAAAATTAGTTATTAAGCAATCGAATTTAGAACTTTATTTATGAATATATATATTAATATTCACATTACCAAAGTATTTTAGTTAAAATTAAATAATTAAGCCAAAAGGCTAAAACATATAGACTTAGAATTTGTAGCCATTAATTAATTTGAAATATAAAATAACATCGTTTATTTTATTGGAACTAAATAGGATACAAACATTTGTATTTTTAAATATTCAGCTCGCAGATATAGTGGTTCTTTTCCGAGCAGACTATGTCATTCATGTAGTGATTATAGTCTCTGCGAAGCTCCACGCAATCTTCACTAACGTCTTCTGAGATAAGGTTATTTGGCTCGCGCGCTTCCCACTTCAGGAAAGGTGCTTTGTGGCCAGACGTTCCGGACAGATAGTCTCCGTCATCGAGAATGTCATTGATGTCAATCCAGTAGCTCTTGTCGGACTCCAAGTGATCCGTTATAGCACTCCATTCCTCTTCGTTTTGGAGACTTGCCAGTTTGCCATTCAGCTTTATACATTTATCCAAGGCACCGAACCAACTAAGCTTATTTTCGTGCTCAATATGATAATACTTCGAACCGATCCTTTTGTAGTTTCTAGGAGAGATTCTTAGTTTTTCTTCAATTTCAGCATTCCAGTTTCCACCTTTCACTTGCTCTTCAATTATAGAGAACCTTTCAGCCAGATTGTCATATTTTGAAGTGAATTTCGAAATCTGCTCTTCCAAATCCTTTTCCCAGTTCTTTTCAAGTTTCTCGAGCCTCTCAACTAGCTTCATATCCTCGGAAGGAGCCATCCGTGTTGCCTTTGCTCCATCCACTTCGTAGAAGTTCGGTTCCATCTTTACGGGTATATATTTGTCATCTCCTGATTGAGTTCCCAGCTGCACTTCCATTTCTAGCATCCTGTGCTCCAGATTCTGGCTCTCGGAAAACTGGCGATCTTCCAATCTGACCAGCCTTCGTTCCAGATCATAGAACACGGGATTATCTTGCTATTTTGTTGCAGGGAAAAGCGTTTTATTTTTAAAAGAATATAATAATTTAAGTGAGTAAACTTACCAGTCCTCTGGCCAGGATAGTATGCCAGAAAGCAGAAAACAGGACGACTAGAAAGTAGCGCATTTTGTCTGTTGCTCTAGAAAAGAAAGACTGTGTGTCTGGTGTTATTAGACGTTGTTTATATAGGTTGCGAGCTTGAATTATAGCGGCTTTTAGTATATACTTAATCTAAATGTTTGTCATCAGAAAATAAAGATTGTATTCCTCGAAATCTATCTCTTGTTTGTCTCAATGAAATAACCCAGGCATTTTTTGTTTATTTGCCTGAATTGGCGACCCTTTAACCTCGACGCCTGTGCAAATTGTTATCAACAACACGAAATATTGCGGGAAATTTGCTCATGAGCAGCGTTTAAATGTCTAAAAGTACGCAATTTAAAATTATATATAATTTATTATATGTTTGCAATAATTGTTTAGCCTTAATGAGAAATTCAAAGAACACAATATATATATTTATTAGAACATTTTCAAGCCTTCTTTCGTAACTGTAATTAAAATAAAAACATGCAAAAAAATTGAACTGTAAGGTCTTGCAATATATTTTGTATACCCTTTAACATTTGCTATGCTTGTTACCAAATAAAAGTGACTAAAATTTGTACTATTTATCAACCAATTAAGACCACTTAAAATGTAAAATATGTCGTATCAGAGAGTACAAAGACTTCAGGAGTCACGTTTGAGCCATGAGCCAGGGACGTGAATGAGGCTGCTCAGAGATAGTCCCCGTCCCCGGTTTGTAGTTGAATCACACCAGTCCCATATAAATCTCCCTTGTACTGGATATATACTTGAATGCCAGCACGTCGGGGCTTCGTATGGCATTTGTGATATGAGTAATATCTAAGTAGAAAGGAAACAAAATAGTATACACAAGTCAGTTACACTCACCATATAAACCTCTTTAAACTCACCTATCAGTAATTATTGGGAATACTTATTGGAAATATGCATTATCTGATAGGGCCGTGGTTTTTTTGGACTTGAAATACTCCATGTTGGATTCAATGCAGTGAGCGGCAATGCGACAGCCGACTATGAAAAGCATATAGATTAAGTACAGGACAAATGCGACGTGCATGGCGTCGTCCTGCCGCAGCAGTTCGAAGTTGTCGTTGGTGATCAGGATGTGGCAGATCATCACGATGACGGCACTGACCAGAAATACGGTCACCTCCAGGTCCGCCAAATAGAACCACTTGTTGAAAATATGTACCGATCTGATGCAGTACACCAAAATGAAGCCCATGAAGCCCACGATAGCTAGCTTGACGGGATTCGGATATGCTTGGTAAAAGATCAGCAGCGTGCATACTAGCATTGCGAATGCTGAGAATAACACTCCTACGCCTATCAGTATAAGGGTGTGGATCAGATTCCATTTAGTCAGGTACAGGGCTACGCCGATCGTCAATATCTCGTAGCAGATGAGGAGGCAAACGAAGTTCCAGGGACGCTTGTACTTCAGTACTTCGATCACATGGATGCAGGCGAGCAGGAAGAACCCGATGAGAATTAGGATCAGCGTATATATCAATGGGTTCTTCGCATACAAGCACATAATCATCCACTGGGGGATGGCTACTAGCAGGAAGAGTAGCCAAATCAGCAACGTCAGTAGCACAAACTTGCCCTTGATCAAAGTATTAGGTATGACCTCCATGGCACTCGCGTCTTAATCTTATCACTGTCGCTGGCAGGTTCCCGCTTTTCAACTTTCTGGCAATGGCTAACAAGGTACTTTTCTTCAGATAAACCATAGATTTTAAAAAGATTTCGAAAATACTAAACATATGAAATTTAGAAAGGCAGCTAAACACTCTACTCGTTTAATTCTGAATGACAACTGAGGCTGTTGTGTGATTGTAGAAACTATGAAAATTGTTAGCCTCCTGCGACAAATCTAATATATGGCAGCCGCAAAAGTGCCAACTCTGCCACATATCTTGACAACTTCCTTTTGAGGCTTTTTGGGCGGGAAACAAAAAAAATCAGCCAGCCGATGAAGCCAGAGAAACGCTAAATAAATGACAAAAAAAAAATGTCGCATAAGCTGCAAGGACACTTGAGGCTCAGCAGCGGCCAAAAGTCCTTTGAAGTTGGATAAAAACTCGAGTCCCATGGCCGGGCCAGTTTGTCTCCAAGGAAATACAAAAAATAAGATCGCAGGCGAGAGGAGTGTGGAGTAAAATCAATCTGCGATAACCAATGTTAAGAATATGAGAGGCTTTATAATGCTATACAATAACAAATACAGCAAAGCGACTTCCAGAGTCCAGCGAAAATAGGTACAAACAGCTGTGGTCAAACAAATAGTTGTGAGCTTTCAAAAAAACATATTTAGAATAATATTAAGTAAGAATAATATATGTTTTTTAAGCTATAGAGTAAAAAAAAGCTCTAAAATATTAATAAAACTTTTATAAGGCTTAAATGATTCCATTAAAATATTATTTGTATAAACAAAATATTCTACTAAATTGAGCAAATAGATTGATTTAATTTATATTATTTTCTAAAAAAAATGTTTCTCAAAATTAATTCCTTTTTTGTAGGGAATTTACACCTTTTTTAACCTCGTCTGTGCAGACATATATGAGCAGCATAATGAAATAAAAATAAAAGGAAATGTTTGGCTGGGAAATTGAATTGGAAAACGCGCACACAGAAACACACACATACACACATACACTCGTATTGAATTGTGGAAAAAAAACCAATCAAATAAGGGAGAGTCAAACCGGACTTCACCTGTCGCTTATTTCGTTCTTAATTTTAATTGAAAATTTGTACAACGTCGTAGTCGTCTCTCTTCGCCATTGTAGTTGTTTGCAGTGCTTCTGGTCGTTTAATTACAAGCGATTAAAATCTGTGAAAATTTATTAAATTCCATAAATCAGCACAGCTTCACCCCCCATCCCCCCTAGTTGGTTCTGCGGTCATTCCCCTGACAATTATAAATTATGCGTTCGTTGCCGGGCCACCTCACTCGTTTCCCCCGAAAAGGACGAAATGGCTTAACCACAAAATGTCACTTCACCCGCTTGCCTGGGCTGAGTGACAATAACCGCTTTTTTAACGTTCCTGATTATGCAATTATATGGGTTTGGGTCGGGCACACACCCTCACAGCTTCATCCACCGAAATAAAAGTATGCGGTTACCCCATCGCGAGGGTTAAGACTATATATGTATATATATCTGAACAGATCTGATTGCAGTTACCGGGGCAACCTGTTTGAACTCGTGTGACCAGGCGACCACAAATCCATATGCCCAATTAGAGGGTTTACACATCAATTTGGGGATTGCATTGCTTACAATTATTGTATGACTTATTTGAATTTTTTAATGTAATGGGAAACAAGGAGGTGCTTTACTTTTACTAGCTTTAAATTTTACTTTAATTTATTTATTTTTTGAATATCCCTTTTAAAAAATCATGACCTAAAATATTTATTTTAATATTTATATTATATTCATCTATATATAGTAGACAAATATATTACTTACACACTGTATTAATGATAAAATTATCTTAGGCTTTTTAATATGATTCCTAAGGGATTATCACATAAGGTTAGCAATTAATATTTTGTAGTACTTTTGTATTGTAAAAAATCATTCTTTCTGTTTTAATTATAAACAACATGTAGAATGAACTGGAATATAATTTAAGAATGAATATTTATAATTGTTTTACCTAATAATTTCAAATGTATATCATTATTTTTTATAAATAAAAATTATTAAAAATATATTCGATTTTGCATATTTTTGACTATATAATCCCACAAACTTTGCTAAACATCAATCATGACAAATCACAGAGTCCTGCAATTTTCACCCACGCGAAAAAAACACGCAAACAAATGATAGGTACAATAGAAAAAAAGTAGAAAACGGAAAGGAAAACCGACCACAGACAGCAGTTAAATGATGCTACTTTGGCGATAAGAACCCAGCGAAAAAATGCGGCTCCAAAAGCAGGACAACCCCAAGCGGCGCGTTATTTGTTTTGTGCGTTGTCCAAAACAATTTCCTTCCTTAATCACTTGCTAACAACGTTGGGGGAGGGCCAAAAATTACATTTATCTGACCAAGGGACGAACAAATCAGGAAGATTCACAGAAAAAAATATTCATATATATATATATATATACGTACACTAAGAAAAATCAAATAATAAGGCAAATATTAACAGTCAAAAATCTGAATGTCTGAAATAGATTTTCAAAATGTCCTGCTTAAAATTATATTAACTGAATTTTTTGATGAATAAAAAATTCTTTTAAAAAAGAAATAAAATAAAATAAAGTGAAAATGTCAGCTTTTCTTGCCCTGTAAATATACGGAGTGCCCAGGGACAACGTTTCTAATTGTAAAAGATAAAAAAGCAAGCCGAACCAACTTTGGGCTGCTCGGTCGACATTTCTCGTTAGACCCCGGCAACAAAAAATACAAAAAAAAGAACGGTGAAGATAAATGACAGGCAACATTTGAAGATGGGGCTGGCATGGATTTAGGATCTGGTCAGGGAACAAGGCTGGGAGTGGGAGTTCGGGTGTGTGTGTGTGTGTGTGTAAAGACATTTGGCGGCAACTGTAGCATACATTCGAGTGTCTTTGGGCTTTCAGCACATTCTATGTATGCCAACAGCTTGTCGAGTGTTTCGGGTTCGTTTTTTCGCTTTTTTTTTTTTTTGGTATTTGTGCTATCGATGTCGCCATAAGTTGTGCAAACCCCTTCAGATGTCGGCCGCCTTGTCCGCCTGCCACAATTTCCCCGGCTCTGCACCAGCTTCGCTCTCTGCTTGACCAAGTGCAAAATGTCAAGTTTTTCCCTTTGATGTGCGATCAGATGACGTACCGGGGCCGGTATGTAAATTCGTTCAGATTCATTCGTCTTAATCGCAAAAACACCACTAACCTAGGGCAAACAATAATCTCACTTCAAGCTGATTACTTTGTCCAATGGGAGCCGGGTTATCAGCAATCTGATCCGCAGCTCCATGAAATTAATTGAACTGCTTTTTGTCGGTCATATGCCAGCATTTCATTTGATATATAGACAAATTTGATTTAGTTTGAGACTTGAATCTGATTTGAATAGGAATTTCTTAAACTAATTAACCGAGCTCTTAAATGAATGAATGTAAATTTGGGCAAAGCTCTACATATATATTGCATCAGGTAGACTTTCATGAGTCATTATAAGTAAGTATATTAATCAATTGTGGGTGTCGCATCCCATTTATCCCAAACTGAGGGTCAAGATTCACTTCCATAACGAATCCAACTGTGCATTTTCTCATGGCAAATTATCAAAGATTAACGATAATTAAATTTACCAACCCTCATCGATACGTAGAGCCCATCAATCGGTATGGGGCAGGCAAACAAATGGGTTTGAAATTAAGAACCTAGGGTCACTGAGGTAATCTGTCACTGGCCTCCTTAAATCCAACTGCAAATTGAACAATAAAATAATTATACAACCAACATCGTGCCAATGCGGGCATTCCAGATATAGAAAACCCAAAATCTATAAAGAAATCAGTGCCGATTCTTATAATTGTAACTATCACTGAACTTGACCTCCATTTGAATATGCGGGTATACTACCTCTTATATGGCATGTAAATCCATTACATTAAATATGATTTCCTTGTGATTCTCACATCCTTATTGTTCACAAGTTCAAGTCGAATTCCTTGTGTTTTTTGGGGTCGATAGGGGAGGCACCAGAGGAAAGGCAATTTTTATTGGATTTTATTTTTATTGTCCTACATAAATTTATTTATTTTATGACATTTCTAGCTATTTTTTTCGGTTGTGGGCACATTGATATTTGACAGTTATTGCGGGTTCCGGAAACGCCCAGTTTTTCTGGTTCCCTTTTTATGGTATGTGAATTTTTTTCCGATTATTTGGTGTGTTTGTTTTACTTCTGAAGGAATGTGGGCTAGAAATGGTTTAAGGGAATATTAAATTGCAACAAAATATAAAATCAAAAATAGAATTATAAATTTAAATTAAATTAAATAATGAAAAACTTAACGAAAGTAAATTATTATGTATCTTCCAACTTCTTAAGCATTTTTTCAAGGGGGAAATTACTCTTCCAAATAACAAAATATTCATAAAAACAAATTTAATAAAATTACCAAGCTCAATTTCCAAGCAGGCATCTTTTTCAATTGGCTTCAAAGAGTCCTAAAATAATATAATCGTGGGTGGCTAATGAATTTTTCCTTTGCAGGACTTCTGGCTGATGAAGCTCGACCAATGCTCCACGGGTCAAGGATATTAAATCTTGTACAACACCCTCATAAACAGCTTTCCCCACCCCAAGTCAGCCGTAAAAAATCAGGGAGCGCACGTGTCCACCTTCTTTTTCTTCCCTTTTATATGATTTTTTGGGCCGCTTGCATGTTCGGGGGCCGAGATGCGTGAATAATTTTGTTGCAGGACCTTTGGTCACGCTGTGAATCAATCTTGCGGCCACCGGAAGTAAACAACAAACCCCCAACTGGAGCGCCGAATATGGGAATTAATGGATGCAATTTTCGAATATTTTACGAGCCAGTTGGCTGGCAAACTTTTTAGCTTGAATATCCTTAAAGCCTGCCTGTCGGACTCGGAACAAAATGGAGCAGCTCTCCTGGTCGGGGGCTGTGTATTTTTTCTGAGGGGGCGAACTATTAGCGTTTAGTGCGCATGTTTAAGGACGAAATCCCCGCCAACAGGGAGTGGAGCAAACAGCAACACTTCAAAGTGGTTGCAAGCAACCCTGAGTTACTTTTTCTCCCCGTTTCGCTCAGGCCGCGCGTCCTTTTTTGCGCCATTTGTATTGGCATTTGGCAGCGCGTGCTCCAATAAGAACAAAAGGAATTCCCTCACTCCTTGCCAGCTTCCGCCAATTTTGTTTGTTTGTTTTTTTTTTTGGGCCGGGGTTTTTTCGGAACTTCCCAGTCGGGAGGCAGACAGGCCTAAAGGTTATTGGAGTGGCAATGCAAACGGTGGCCTCTATGGGATCCCAGTGTGGAAAGAGGTTTACCTTTGTATAACCCTAGGCTTCTTTAATTATTCCCTTTTCACAGTTTTCTCGCCAGCGAAATGTATGTAGTGGAATCTACTTTTAATTTTAAGAAGTATAAAAAACTCAGAAAAGTAGTGTTTGAGGAAGTTTATCATATCATTTGTATTTATATTTACAAATATATTGTCGTTATTTTAAATCGGTGTACAACTTTAGAAGAACCATCCCTAAAACAACTTGAAATCTTGAAATTTAACTTAATTTTTCTTACCAATATATATTATTATATTAAGGTTTTTGAGCATTGAGCTGATATGAATTAAAAAAATTGTTATTAAAGTAATTATTTGTTTAAGAAAGTAACATTATTTGTATTCGCATATTTGTATAGCAGCTATGTTTGATTAATCTATTTAAAAACTAAAATAAAAACTAATACCGTAATAGATTTGCACTTCATAAACTCAGCATTGAAATAATGTGTTATTTAAGAAATATTTTTTTAAAGCTGAGATATACCAGCATTCTTTTATATTTCCCTATTCATAGATTTCCTATTACTGCTTAGATATTTTTTAAACATTAAATTTTAGGTTTACAAAGATTATATCTTTTTATATATAAATCTTTCCATTAGTATTTTGATGTTATAGTTTAATTTAATTAAATATATATTAGATCGTTTAAAAAAATTCTATAACTAGTAGCTATGAACTACTAAAAAAAAACTCTACAAGTAGCCCTCCAATCACATCTTCCTATGGAAGTGGTCATGGAAACAGTGATGTCGAGTCATTCCCTTACCAATTTGCATTTACCACAAGAAAACACCCACGATTCTGGCACCCTGAGCGCGGAGTGGGAACCACAGCAACAACCTATCGCCATCCTCATCATCAGGCATCATGAATGAATCTGTCATATTATTTCGGCAATGATGTTGACAACAAGAACAACAACAAGGACGACTGCGGTGGCAGTGCTTCGTTTATAGCTTCAAAAAATCCCCCAGTGTGCAATATTTATCATGTCACATAATATTTTTCTGGCATTTGCACGTCACCTCCACTCCCCTGGATGTGTCTAGGACATTCCCCTCCCTTAGATTCAGGCTTAAGCAGCTGATACGCACACATACACACACACACAGGCGCACAAGCCAAAATCTCAACCCCTTCGCTAAGCAAACGATGTGGGCGGCGGCGGGCAGAGAGTTGGGCTAAGAAAAGGAGGAGGAGGAGGCGTCGGCGGTTGGTTGCCAGCCATCAATTGCAGTCATCAACCACCGCCGTCAGGACGTCTGCCTGATATCACTGGGAAACTTCAACACTGTATTACACTGAGGAAAATTATTTTAAAAAGGTATCCTTAGCAATTAATGAAATTAATTATTTTACAAGTGAACGAGTCCTTGAAATATATTTTTTCTCTAGATTTCTTATCAAAAAATTCTTTTCTTATTTTCTTTGTTTATGTATTTTTTTTTCAGTGCATCTCAACCAAAGCCAAACACAGCCTTAACCCATACCACGAATCGCTGCTCATTGAATTTTCTGCTGATTTCATTTCGACTTCTTTTGCTCCGCTGGGAACCAACTTAAGGGGGGGTGGGTGGTAAAGCGGGCGAGTGTGGGTGAGGTATGGCAGGAAGGGCTGTGTGGGCTTGGGGTGGCTGCTTGTTGTTGTCGCAGCTTCTGTTTTGCCTGTTAATATTTTTGGCAATTGCCGCCTTCCCCTGCTCCCGTCCACAATTCCTCTTGGGAGCAAATTAATGAGTTCTTCCCCTCTGGTCCCAAAATGGAAATTACTAAAAAAAAATTCACTAGCTGTTGTTGTTATTGCATTATCACACCTTATAGGTATATATTTTTATATAATTTCTGGTGGATGCAACAGAAAGGAAGATAAATTGCCAAAAAAATGATTAAATAATCTATTTACAGATATTTTACTTAGTAAGTTAAGTATTAAAAGAATCGACTTCTGTAATATAAGAAATTATTTGCGCTGAAAACATTTTTCTTTAGAGAAAACTAAATAAAAATGTATTTATAAATTTTTACAAAATTGGTTTGGTTAGTTTTTACCGCCATTATTAAACCTTTGAACTCCTCTGCAAACTTTTCTTAATAACTCCCTTTTTAGGCATCTGAAATTTCTGTTGAATGTTTAAATGTTTACTCCATTCAACTTTGGTTAACTTCCGTAAATTGTTGTTAACTTCCAAGATGTTATTCGTGGCTAACTCTGAAAGCCCGCCTGCTTGTCGTCCAAGGGTCCGCCACTCGTTCGGTACCCTTAGAATTTTTATCCATCAACACCTGAGCAGAATGCCGCGCTGGAGATGATGGTGGAAGAATGTCGCCGAGTGGCGAGGACGGCGGACCGCACTTGAGGCGCTCCAGAGAAGCGGAACGCGGCAAAGAAGGAGCGGCAGCTGGCCAAGTACCGCGTCGCCACCATCATCATCGACAGCAGCAGCAGCAGCAGCAGCGTCGTCGTCGTCATCGTCCTTCCTCGCAACACTCTCAATTAAAATGTCCTCGGTTGGTAAGCGTGAGCGTTCAAGAGGCCATGAAAACTCCTTATTACACAGTGTCAGCGGTCCGCCCACACTGAAAGATATTATTAGGACTTGGGATATTATAATTTTTAAGATTTTTAAAATTACAAGAATAAATGTTGGTTGGATAAATTGACTAACCCGCGGTAAATGGGCGACCTAAGTTTAAGTTATAATTCTTACATATCCAGAAAAAAACTAAAGAATTGTTTTTGGACTAAAAATATTTTTTATAAATATTTTAGTCCTTTTTTTTAGTGCACTTCACCACCCATACCCGGCTCTTCTCATGGGTTAAAGCGCACCACAGTCGCGAACAGCTTCTAACCCGAACCCGCGAGGGTTCTTGGCACCTACGTGTTAATAACGCGAAATGCGGTGAAATTTTTGTATTTTCAAGCACGCACTCGAGAGTGCCACGCCCCTGAGTCCTTGCCACCCACCGCCCACCAAGCAGCGCCCTAGCTTGAAACAGAAACCCTCCACGAGGCAAAGTAGAAAATGAAAATTGCAGCAAACCAGAAATCATTGAGTGAGTTGGCAACACTTGGTGGCCCAAAAGGAGATTCGTTTGCGGAAGCCAGAGGGGGTAGTTTTTGATTGGGGGAGGGATGCGATGCCGACTAAAAAACACTTTAAAGAAAATAAAACAAAATTCTGTTTTAATTTTCTGTTTCCATTTTTTTCTCTCTCTAATTTTTCGTAGAAATTCGAAACACTTCAAATATTTGGAGAGACGAGAGCCGCCAAAAGCCAAAATGTTGGGACAAGTTGACGCCAATGGAAGGGAAAGCCGGAGAATGGACATGGGAAATTTTAAACCCACTTGCCAGCTGCCTAAAGGGCAGCACTTAAAAAGATCTCCCCCAACCCGCTGCCCTTAACCCATGTTTACTTCTGCAATATTGACATGAAAATATTTACACAAAAATACAAATCGCGACCCCACTCTCCTGGCTGCTCCTAGGGAGTGGGCAAAAGTTTCAATTGCTTGGCTTTCAATGCCCTTTAAAGGGGTATATTTAACAGTTTACGAGAATAAAAATATATACAAACTATTTTAACGGAATATATTATTAAAAAAATGGTACCTAATTCATAGCCGAAAGACTTGAACTGCTTAACGTTTAATAAATTCAACATCAACTTTTTAATAAATTTAAAAAATCATAAAATCTTTATTTCAATAAATTATTCTTTCTTTTCCCAAAAGAATTTGTTTTATAGTTCATCCTTAAAAAAAAAAACATAAAAATTACTTTCGTTAGTACTTTTTTAATTAATTTAAAAGAGCATTTCCATAATCTGTGCTTTTTTCTGGTTCGGCCTTCTTAGACTTTGTGTATTTGTATGTGGCTTGTGTATATGTGTTGTGTCTGCTTGTCGTCTACAATTTCCACATGTGGCTTTTCCTTGAAAGGTTTTTGCTGCGGAAAAGTTTTCGCTGCAGCTGGAGGGCACCAATAAACGTCAGACGCGTGTCAGGGCGCGTCCTTTGTACACTGACACCTCTATGGCTGATTTGATCCGAACTTTGGGGGCGAACTTCAAGAGGCAGGACGGCGGCATCAAGTAGGCAGGACAGGTGAGAGACTGCACAAGAATGTACAGGTGAACAGGATGTGCTTGGCCACGGTATGACTGTCATCACAAATTGGACAAATCGGCAAAGTTATGCCTGGGAGTTAAAGTAGTTAAGAAGTGTATATGGCGTAGGACAACAGCTAACAAAGGAAGTGAATTTGTCGGGAAATTATCTAATGGGAAATAATGGATTTTTTAAGAAGTGTATTCGGAAATAAATATTAAATAAATCTGCCTAATCTGTAGAATCAAAGTTCCTTTACATATTCAAATTATCAGGTAAAATATATTTTCCACGAAGTATTTTAAAAATATTAACTAATCTACTAATATTTCTCATGAATTTCCGAAAAATCCCCGTTTCTATTTGTCAGCTTCCAATGAAAAGTAATTATTTTAAATTATATTTCTCACCCTTCCCCCGGCTCTTATCAGCCGAGAGGACAACAAACACAACACACGCGCAGAATTAAAGCAAAAAATTAAAGCTGATTGACTAATAAAATTAAACTGATAACCTAACTAAATCAGACATGTCGCCGTGCCACAGAAGCTGACTTCGACCCCTTTTCCCCCTGCGGACATGCCACCCGGCTGGGTCTAAGTCCCCTCGTTCTTGAGGCCTGAAGAGCTGCGAATCTAGAACTGAAAACTTATGTCAGCGGCACGCGTCTGCGGCACGTGACCCGACAAGAAAATCACGCTCAAGATCGCCCAGCGGGCAGTGAGGAGCGCCAGTGGAGTGGCCCGGAGCTGGGCGAGTGTCGAGATGGGGGAGGTGACGAATGCTCGTGTATGGTACAGATGCTTTTAAATTTAAATCGAATCAAATTGATTTGCTTACAGTTCCAGTTTCAGTTTTCGGTTTCAGTTCACTTTGAGCCTGCTGCACTGCCAAAAAGAGCAATCAATCAATTCGAAATTTTTCACTTAAAACCAGGAATATTTTTTATAATTATAATGTTTTTTTAACATAATAAAAATGTGATACATAGCAAAAAAAAACACTTTTAATTTTCCAAGTAACTTAGTAAAATTTTAATTATTAAACTTGTCGATTTTTTACATCAAATTCATTCTGTATTATTAAACAAATTAAAATATTTTTATGCATTGCAAAAAGATAATTCTTAATTAATACAATTTAATGTATACACTTATAAACATTTTTATGATTTATTGGCAATCCAAAAATTATGTCGACTCAATTTAAGTCATTTAAGTTGTCCAAATTATTTAATATATATTTAAATTACTTAAAATAATTTAATGCATTGCAAGAAGACTATCAATCATTTGTTTTTAGTTTTGAACACATTTTCCTTGAGTTTTTAAATCCATAACAATTATGGTGAAAGCTTACAATATATATATTTTTTTTTTAATTACATCCTAAATTATAAATACTAGAACATTGAAATCCTGAAATACTATTATTTTCTTCAGTGTAGTATCAATTGGCACGCCTTCTGTATGGCAAACTTGGCCAAAGGGGATGTGCCCACTGCCCTGCCCGTGTCCCAAGCTCTTTGTTTAGCCATTTGACAAGTGTTTTGACAATATTTATTTGAGCTGCTACAACTGCTACACACTGCCACGCCCCCTCCCCCACCTCACGGTATTCTCCGCCCACATTCGAGGCACTGTTGCCGCTGGGTAATTTGATTTCCTTGGCGCTGCCATCATCTGCATCCTTGACGTTGGACACGTTTCTGCCTAATGGAGTTGCTCGAGTGGCGTGAATTTCAATTAAATTAAATCAAAATGTTGCATTTTTTATTAAGGCCATTAGCAACACTCACACACACACACACACATACATACACACGCAGTGACGGATACCCCGCGGGTCCCTAGTTGGTTAAATTAAGTTAGATACCGCCTCGCTCGCTCCAAAGAATTTGTATCTTAATGTGCATAATGAAGTGCCAGACTTGACTTGCCATGCAGCACCTGAGAGTGTGCTGACGCAGCGGGGGAAAATGTGTAAAAAGTATCCCTATTTTCAGGGAAAATCGAAGAGTTTGTTAAATATTTAAATGAACTGTCAGATTATACTGAGTTTTGTCATTGTTCGTAGGCCCTAAAACACATGATAAAAAAATAATTTTACAAATACATACATGCACTGGAAAATATAGGTAAATACTAACAGCTGTTGAACTATAAATATAGATTTTTTAAAGTGTAAACTAGATTACGATAGTTGTAAGATAGTGTAATGGAAGTAAAATTCAAAAGACCATCAATTTTTTTCATAATCTTAGTTTCTGTATTAAAGAAATGAATTTTAAAATGCATATTTTAAATTATACTTTATTAATGATTTTTTGTTTGCAAATCTAAACATTCTTTATAGATTTGCTGAAGTTTTTATAACAAATTTTAATAAAAGACAACACATTGGTATAAGTTGCAGTCTTTATTTTAGTTTCTTAATTATTGGCATTGTTTCTAAATTCTATGTTTCGCTTTGATACAGATTTGTAGATTAAATAATGTGTCTTGGGTGTAAGCTAAGGTGTGGTGCCCACCTTGCAATCATTGCACTGGCCTTTGATGATCACTTTTACGCGATCAGGCGACAGGGGAACAGCTGCAAAAAAAAATAATACAAATTATAAGAATTAATAAGATAATTCATCCAGGAAAAGGAAAATCTCAACTCACCATTCGCCAGGGCCAGCAGACCGAGAACGAAGACGGTGACGACTGAGAAGAATTTCATATTGAGTCTGGGCTATCTTCCGGCTTGGTTGATAAATGCTCTGCACAATTGATTGGCTTCAACTGATGCTCTCGACCAGCCCACTCATGGTCTTATATAGCTGCCCGCTGGGAACAGATCGGATGGGATCGCTGGCGACTCGAGTGCATTGGACAGACGGAGACTTTTGATAACCCCCGAAAAATAAGAAGTGTTACGGAAAACACAGAAAGGTCTATGTGCCATAAACATCGTATAGCAGTATACTTTTTTTTGCGTATTTAAATCTGAAAATTCCAGTCTAGTATGATATAAAAATTAAAAATAACACAGATAATTAAAAATCTCTTAATTTCTTGTTAATACATTTTAATTTTGAGCGCCATTTTGAGTGAATGCCACCAGGTGCCGGAGTTACAGGTGCAACTGTTGCCAAGGGGCCTGGGACCGTTTAGCAGGGAAATGGAGTTTTCCTATTGTTGTGTGTGCATTAAGAGCGTTGCTGCAGTGCTCAGAAAATTCCGGAGAGAGAGCCACTTTGAGTGGCAATAAACAATGCATAATGAGTTGAGAGTCTCGTTATTATTGTTGCAGCCCGTTGGCTGAGACGTTGCATTAGTCTAGCAGGTAATTGAAATTAAAACCCAACAATACGCAGAGCAGTGCATTCTTAAAAGGTGCGAAACTCATTTCGCCATTAGGAAATTACAAATTAAAATGCTAACACTTTAATCTCAAGCTAATCTCTTAGTCTCAGACGTGTTAATGGAGATCCAAAGTGAGCTTTCCGAAGTAGACAAATAAATATAATATGTTATTAAAATACAAAAGTCAGATTTCGCAGGGCAAACAGTTGTTAAAATACCAAGAATAATGTGTGTTTATTCAAATTGAAATGCAAAACAATTTGTTATCAACCAATTTCAGTGAAATTTTATGGAATTAAAAAGGGAAACAAAAACAATTATATTAAAAATCGTTTGAAGCATCAGTTGCGCGTTTTATTTATTTTTTTATATATTTTATATAGTCGACAGGTTCCCCTCAACTTGGCGTTATCAGCAGTTTCACCTAAGCTTGAACACTTTTTCTATAAAAGCTCTAGAAATCAGAGATTTGCAATAGTCGTTCAAAACAGCCTGAACATAACACAAAATGAAATACTTTCTAGTCCTCTTCCTTTTCGGGACCCTCTGCCAAAGTATCCTCGCCAGAGGACTTGTGAGTTTACTCGAGTAATTATTGCAATCGATTTATAAATAATCCAGTTCTTATCACAGGACAATGCAGTCTTTAGTGACTTCGAGCGGAGACTTGTGAGATTGGAAACCCGGCAATTCTCGGAAAGCGAAAACCTTGAGCACAGGATGCTCAAGTTGGAAACACATCTGGGAACACATCGAGGAGAAGTCACACTGGAAAGAAGCCCGTTGAAAAGAAATTTCTATGAAATTACCGATGGAGAGAAGCCCGTCGAGGGTATTAATTTCCTTCAAAGACTGGAGAAAGTGGAGAAGAACTGGGAGAAGGAGCTAGAGAAGCAGCTGGCGGAATTCTCCTCGAAATACGAGAATCTAGCTGAAAGGTTCTCAGCTATTGAGAAACATGTAGAAGAGCACAAAAAATCTGCTCTTGATCAGGTTATGGAAAGGCTAAGCACACCTCCTAAGGAACCCGAAAGTGACCAATCTGAAAGTGACAACTCTGAAGAGAATAAATACCAGGAAATTGGTGGAAAGCAATACTTCATTGAAAATAATGAAAAGCAAACCTGGTCTGGCGCTTTGGCGAAATGTGAACAAATGAACGCCCACCTGGTAAGTCTCCAAGACGAAGAGGAATGGAGCGCCTTAAAGGAAGCCCTTGATCAGGACCACAGCTATTGGACTGACATCAACGATATTTCCGAAGAGGACAGATTCATATCCCAAACCTCCGGCAGGAAAGCTCCTTTCCTTATGTGGGATGATAACGAACCAAATTCCCTTCCTGGTGTGGAAGACTGCGTGGAGTTGAGGGCTAACCATGATTACAAAATGAACGACGTGAATTGCGATGAACTGAAATATTACATTTGTGAACCCAACTTCGTTTATTAAGGCCCCTCGTAAATAATTATTAAAATCGTACTATATAGAAATATTGTAAACATTTTCTAAAAATACATATTTGCATATACATATATAGAGAAAATAAATTCCTATAAATAAATTTGACTTTTTTATTGCTGTTACTATGAACCACTATTTTTTTCCTACTTTCTATTGTTGCTGATAATTTCTAAGGAAAATCTCTCTAAGAAATTAATCTTAATTGAAGCTAGAAACAAGTAAATAACCAATGAAGAAACAAAAACAAATTCCTGTATATAATATTATTTCATTCTAATCGTATTTCTTGGCTTTTTGAATATCCCTTCCTTAAACCTAATACGCCCTTTTTTTAAATAAATAGTCAACATTTTTAATTCGAATTTGTATTGCGCTCATGGTGTTTTTTTTAATATTTTTTTAACCTTTGTATAGGGAATGGTTCTTATCTTTTAAACAGTGTCAAAAATTACTGATTCAGTTTAATATTTAAATGATAAAAGCGCTAGACAAACTATTCAAAAGTACAAACAAACGAAATTATATTGAACATCTTGTGAGTCATATTCATACCTACTTATTATTTTTATTTTGGTTTTTCTTTGCGACGCTTTATAGGTCAAATGAGCACTATCAGCTCATACCAACAAACCCCAGTCGCTCTACCTATGAAAGCTTTTACCGGAGAGATTGAAATACGGTCGTCACTATGAAAATTAAATCATTTCATACCCTCCATATGAGAGAAGATAGCGTGAAGTTAAAAGCTGACCATAATCACAAAATTCACAAAGCTAATTTTGTTTTTATAAAAAATATTACATTAGCGAATTTAATAAAAGTTGTTTGTAAAAGTAATGAAATTTATCACGTTGATAATTTTAAAGGATATATGATTCAGGTTATTTTAACGAATTCTTAAATTAAATACTTCAAATAAAATACCTTGAAACCTAAAATATAATAATATGGAAACCCACAATCCCTTTTTAACCACAATAACAAACAAGTACTTGGTGAAATATGCAAAAAAGACAAACAAATCCGAAATGTTCGAATTCCCTAATTTTTCGGAATTAATAGGAATAGCACGTTTTTTCAATTCCACTTCCACTTAGCAGAGTCAAAAGGTCCCCATAGCTATATACATATTACATATGCATTATCAGTGCGTTAGCCGTTCTTCCTATAAAAGCTGCTCTACCAAATGAGAGATTAGCAGTCGTCTTTATCAAGAGCAAACTTAAGGTCTGATTCCGCACGAAATGAAACACTTCCTTGGCCTCCTCGTTTTGGGGATTCTCTGCCAAAATACTCTGGCAAGAGGCCTGGTAAGTTTTACTTGACCAATAATTCCTATATTTATAAACAACCCAATTCTTATCACAGGACAATCCAGTCTTAGATGACTTTGAACGAAGACTGGTGAGATTGGAAGCTCGACAATTTTCGGAAAGCGAAAACCTTGAGCACAGGATGCTGCAACTGGAAACGCATCTTGGAAATCAAAACGAAGAAGAAACGCAGGAAAAAAGCCCTCTGGAACAAAATTTCAATAAAATGTCACACGAGAAAAATCCCGCCGAAGGTATAACTTTTATTCAGAGACTCGAAAAACTGGAGAAGAGCTGGGAGAAGAAGTTGGAAGAGCACCTGACGAAACTCTCCTCGAAACATGAGGATCTGTCTGAGAAGTTTTCTGTTATTGAAAGACAACTAGAGGAAAGGCTAAGGAAGGCTTTATCTAAAAATTTCAATACTCTTGAGGAGAAGACGGAGAAAAAGAGCGAAGACCTCGAGAAACAAGAATTTCTGTTAGTTAAAAAACCAATCAACAAACAGTTTTCGGAAACTGGATCTGGTGAATCAGAGCCAGAATTTGGATCTGGATTTGGTCAATCCGAATTGGAAAATGAACAATCTAGGAACAAAATGTTTCAGAGAATCGGATCAAAGTATTACTTTATTGAAACGGACGAAGAAGAAATGAAAAGCTGGGGGGCCGCTTTGAACTTCTGCAAACATCACAACGCCCACTTGGCGAGTCTTGAAAACATTGTCGAATGGCAGGATCTAGTGAGGATTGGAATGGAGTGGGGGCACAGCTACTGGATTGGCATCACTGATCAAGTCAGTGAAGGTACGTTTCTTTCCCAGTCTTCCGGACTGCCTGCTCCTTTCCTCCAATGGGGCATCGGAGAACCCAGCTCAAGCCCTGGAGACGAAGAT
The DNA here is from genome assembly GCA_018904815.1 of Drosophila ogumai. Classification (NCBI taxonomy): domain Eukaryota; kingdom Metazoa; phylum Arthropoda; class Insecta; order Diptera; family Drosophilidae; genus Drosophila; species Drosophila ogumai. The sequence goes on along the minus strand of JAEIIJ010019224.1, from coordinate 26,153 downwards.
TGTGTCGAGCTGCAGGGTCGTATTAATCATAAAATGAATGACGCCAATTGTATGGATAAAAAGTTGTATGTTTGTGAATTGAATTAAATGTTAATTAAACGAATAAAAAGAGTAGAACCTAATAAAATGAACATAGAAACTTTATTATCATATATTTTCCGTAACAAAGCAAATTTTGATAAATACAATACATGTAAACACCAAATGATTTTAAGATCAAACAGTGTAACTAAAAATTTCCTCCTTTTAAAAATTTTTAACTAAATTATTTCAATTTGCTGTTTGTTATCTGTAAAACAGCGAAATTATAAATTACTGATAAATGCAATCCAAATATTCTTTACGGAACTCAATAAAAGCATTTTCTGTTTATGTATAAATATGTATGTATATATATACATTTATATTTTATTGAAATTCATACAACAGCACGTGTGCCCCAATGCGTTATCAGTACAAAGCGTCGATTCTCTTTTATGTACATATGTATATATTCAAGCTTATCTAGTAAAAGACTGACCTACAGTCATCTTCATCAATCAAAATTAGGCACAAGACTTAATACATTCTTTTTTAGTTGTGGTGGGGTCCTCCCCCAAGAGAATTGGTAAATTTCCTCGATCAATAAGTCTAATCGCTTTATAAACAATCCCTGTTTTTATAAAAATACAGAGGATGCTACCCTGGGACTAAATCGTCAAAGGAATTCCAAAAACAATATAATATAATATTAAAAATAATATATGAATAGGAAAAACTGGGTTATGGATGAGACGGCTTGTTTAAATTTTTGAAACAAATTTTGATATATGTATTTATTCGCCTACCAGAAAGGTAAATTTTACAAATTTTAAAAGTACGGAAATAATACTTAACTTAAAGCTTAGTCGTGTGAAAATTCAGAAATTTGATTTTATGATTTACATTATATATTGTAGAATATTTTTCAAAACATTTTCCGAATTATTTATTAAAACTCTAAAATTTTCCTAAGAAAATGAACTGAAAGCTGAACTATATTTGTCTCAAAACCAATAACTTCCTATGTAATGGTAATCTAATTTAGTGATAACAATTAAGAACTAAACACGCGACAAGACAAACAAAAAACAAATGCTTAAATTTCCGGAATTCATAGGAATTCCACTTCCACTTAGCAGAGTCAAAAGGTCGCCACACTTACGCATTATCAGTGCGTTCCAGCCCAGCTTAGCCGTTCTTCCTATAAAAGCTGCTCTACCAAATAAGAGATTCGCAGTCGTCTGCGAGCAAGAGCAAACTTAAGGTCTGATTCTGCACGAAATGAAATACTTCCTTGGCGTCCTAGTTTTGGGGATTCTCTGCCAAAATACTCTCGCAGGAAGATGGGTAAGTTTACTTGATTAAAGAGCCCAAAAGATTTGTAAGTAAATCATTTATTATCACAGGACAATCCAGTCGTTGATGACTTTGATCGAAGACTGGAGAGATTGGAAGATCGATTACTCGAGAACCCTGTGGACGAGATGCTCCAACAGGACGCACCTTCTGAAAGGGAGGAAAAGACGTTCAAGATTATCGGCTCGAAGTCTTACTTTATGGAAAATGATAAGAAAAAAATGAAAACCTGGCCGGAGGCTGTGAATTACTGTAAACAACTCGACGCGCACTTGGCGAGTCCCCAAGGCGAAGCCGAATTCCTACATCTAAAGTACGCTGATGGCATCGAAAACTGCTGCAGTTACTGGATTGACATCAGTGATCATGTTAAAGAAGGGACGTTTCTTTCCCAGACTTCTGGCCTCCCAGCTCCTTACCTCGATTGGGGCTGGGGACAACCCAATTCACACAGTAGAGACGATGATTGTGTGCTATTGCGTGGGGGCTATGGGCACGACATGTATACTGCCAATTGTTTGCAGAAAAACTTTTATTTTTGTGAATTAAATCCTCAATTACCTTTCTTTAGTAGGTTGTGGAATTGGATCACAAAATAAAGTAAATATTTTAATGTTTTTAAGACTTGATTTAAGAATAAAATTTAAAAAAAAAATAAATTAAATTAAATATATAACACAGGCGCCACAGTATGGAATTAATATTCCTGATCGCAGACTAAAACCATACTTTTATTTCCCTAGTGTATTTTTAGCCAAGTTTTCCATTCCAGACGAAACTGCTTTGGCCCAACCAGAAACTGCTTTGTCTAATTGGACAAATTGTGTTTCTGCTTGCCACCATAAAGTTATCGAAGGCTGTCCATCTCTGGCCAAGGTTCTACGTTTTAGTGTGCCCAGAAGTCGCCAAAGCGGAAATACCGAAGGGGTTTCCTATCATTTTAAGATTTTATAGGGGGAAAGCCACATTTTCATCTAGCACAACTGAGCAAAACAAACCAATAATAATTTATTTAAAATGTGACAAGAGATAGTGATTAACAATAAACAATTAAACAACGCACCAGCAGAGTGTGCCGTGTTTTTGTTACTGTTAAGTGAAACGTGTTGAGTGAACGGATCGGGGGAAGAGCAAAAACAATGGGGCTGCCGTAAAAATTGATTAAACAAAACAACATCAGGAAAGAGCGTGAAGAGAACGAGAACCCAGCGAGAGCAAAGGAAATAAATAATGCACAGAATGGTTAAATTATTCCTCAGGTAATTCACAACTAAAATAAACGGCAGAAATGGATTTCTCTCCTCTTGCTTTGTTCTTGTTATTATTGTTCCACAGCTCCCTCTCTTTGTCGTCGCTCTTTGAGCTGCGTTTTTATTTTTATGAATGACGTAAGCTTGGGGCCCATTGGAAAGCAACAACAACAACACCATGGGGCCGTATAACCAAATGGTTTTTGTTGCTTTTGAATTTGTGATTGTTGTTGGGCTCCCAAAAAATAGTGTGGAAAGGAAAAGAAACAACTAAAACTGCCCCAACAGAATCGTTTGTGTGTTTGTATAACTCCGTCACACACACACACACACGTAGCCAAAGTGGCGTCGTTGGCTTTTTTTCTGGAAAAACGTGCTCGCCGAAAAGAGCGCTTTTAAGAGCTAAAGAGAAATAGTTTGCTCACTCTTCACAATGCTATTTCTTTTTTTGGTCAATGACCTAAGCTTTTTTGTCCGTTAGTTGGTTTCGTTTCGTTTGCCAATTTCTACATGATAGCTATGTGTTCGTATGCGTGTGTGCCTATGAGCTGGAAAAGTTTATACTACCTTTTGATGCGATTTACCGCTAGTTTATAAAAAGCCTTGAGCTCCAAACTTTAAAGAGAGCCATTCGACCTCGCTTCCCCCGTTCGTCTAATTTGTCCAAGTGGTAAATAAAAGAGAAACTTCGTTTACGTATTTTATGTATTTTTTTATTTAATTTTATGTTAAATTTGTGGAATCAGCATAATTTTATATTTCTCCTTAAAGCAATGTCATTGAATTTAGATTAATTGAGAATATGTCCAAAAGTATGCATTAAAATATCTTCTATTGCATACTTTCGAACACCATTTAAATTGATTTCGCATCGAAAGTTATTACAATTGCACACGGTAACATCTCTTTTGTGCCTCTGAATAATTTTTAATTTCCCTGCATTTCGTTCTCTTATATTCCACTCGATCATCTTGCCTTGTTGTTGTGACACTTTTGACAATAATTAAGTTTATGCACTCAATTGCATTGAAGGCGGAAATACAAACCGCACAAAGATGTAACATTTTGATACGTTTGTAGCAATAACAAATTCCAACAATAAAAACAACGGCCACGACAAGCAAATTAATAAACCGCGAAAAACAAGACAGTGTTTACACGTAAAATAAATATTTTTGTTGTCACCCGAAAACGGTACAAAGCCATTGTTGTGTGTTCTTAAAAAGCAAATATTTTATTTCAACTGCAGCAAGTGCAGGATTCCTTTGTTTGAATTGGTTCCCTAATAAAAGTAAAAGTAAATTTAAAACTTCATCTAGACCTTTTCAATAGTAGGCTAAAAATATTTAAATGATTTTATAATAATGAATTTAAATACATACCGAATATTTGTAAAATTCACTTAACTTTAACCGTATTCAACCCTTGTTGTACAGCAGTTTTGAAACTCCTTATCCATGTGTCGAAAAGTATGCAATAAAAACTTATATCTTTTCCTTATTTTAAGTTGTTTTCAATTCATAAACAAACTAGTAGATCAAACTTATTTCATACATTTATTTTTCTCTCATTAGTACTAGCAGAAATTTATAGAGTTCGTAGGGCGTTAAGTATACGTTGTTCCGTTCCTCAGTAATTTGTGAGAAAATGTTCAAACAAAGAGCGAAGCAAAAAAGCTTTGAGTTCTTTTCGTTTTAAACTCTTCGTTCACCCCGTTGATATGTAAACAATCGAGTAAAATGACTTAATAATGAATTAGTACTTACATATTACCACCAGGAAAAGCAGAGCGGAAGTGCTTTTAAAAATATACAAAATATACATAAATGGCAAAATGGCAATAAGAGATCGACGAGGCATAAATGTGGCTAGGTAAATACGAAGGCATCATTACTGAAGGTCGTTTTTGTTTGCGTGCGATAAACTTTTTTTTTCGACTATATAGCAAATAATACGAATACCCAGACAAGTCCGGTGGGACTGGCCCTATGTATTTGTGATTCGCATTATCTGTTGGCTTTTGTTATCCAACCATTTGCTTATCTGGGTATGATTTTCTAGGCGTGCGTTTGTGATGGATACTTGATTGAATTGTTGTCCGTATGTTAGTAATCGACTGCCGGCTTATCAGCGGTGAGAATTGGAAATAAAAGAGCAAAATACTTACGAGTGTATCAGGCCTCAGAAGGTGAGAAGCACTGCCATTAAGGCTAGCAACTACACACACACACACACCTTTAACCAATTTGTCAATCAACTGACAATCAGTTGCCAATCAAGTCGCTATGCCCCAGACCAAGCCGATTTCTGTTCCCCGTGTGGGTGAGGTGGATTCTACAGTTTTTTGTTGGCAGTATCTGAAAAGTAGGACAAGAATCCACTGACTAATCGAACGCATAATTTGCGGCAATTACCTCCATTTAGGCAACGTGATTCGCGCTGAAAGCATTTCGTGGGATGGGTTTGGTTACTTGGCCATTATTTTCCGGGAAATACAAGTCTGTGTTCTGATTTAATTTTTTAAATTGTATTTGTAATAATAAATAGTAGTTTTTTGGGGTCTTTTGAAATATGTATACTCAAAGTCCTGTCTTGTTAGTCAACTCAATGGGTTTTTTTTTGTTTCAAATATTCAAAGTTATGTTAGATTTCTTAAACAATAATTTTCACATTAGCCATTATTCCGCGTCTCTCCAAAAATTATCGAGTCATTAAGACAGTTTTACCAAGGAAGCAAACTTGACATTATCTGTTTATGTTCAAGTGTTTTTTGCGTTCTTCTATTTGTAAAAACATTTTAACTGAAAAGCATTTTTGTGTTTTTGCGCCTTGTACAACTTGCAATTATTATATTTTATTTATATTTATTCCAAGTTTATCTGACATTTTTTTATCTTAAACTGTACTTGATAAAGTGCAAATTGGTTGACGTATTCCAGATTAGGATTAAAGTTATTACACGTATTTAGATGGTGTAATAACTTGAATTATCTGCCTTTCTCTGAGATTATTATAAATATTATCAACTTTTTATCTTGAACTCAAATGTAAGCTACAACATTTCACTTTCTTTATCTTCAGAACAACAACCCAGAATAAAGTTGTTTATATTTTTGCTATTACTATCTCTATTTGGCCAACATTGTCATTTCAAGCCAAAGTATTGTGTTATCCGCGATTATCCGGAACCGCAAATTAAATCGAATGCAATGTTTTCACCTTGTTCCATTGCCAACCCGTGGCAAGCAATTAATTAGGCTTAGATGGATTTATGACCACCATATAACCCGAGATAACCCAACGGCCCACAGTCGCGAATGGCATCATCGCAAAATGCTCATAAAAGGCGCGTCTATGACAGCATCTCCTCCACTGGTGCCGTGCACATTTTGAGTATTTTTGGCCAACACAACAACAGCGGAAAATAATAGAAAAAAAAATATATAAAAACAAAAAACCAACCGCCGAATGAACGTCTTGGACATGTGCGCAAATCTTTTTGAACTTTCGCATTCGAGGCAAGCGAAACAAGTGCCAAGAGCAAACCCTGACATACATTATAATTTGTAGCAACGCCCTCTTTTTATTTTGTCTAAACGGACTTTTTTTTTAGAAAATATACACACATATAACATATTTATATTTTTGTGGATATTTTGTTCACCTACACGCGCGCATAATCCCATTTCGAGCGGCATCAATAAATATTCGGCCGGCAGATATAGTCAGTAAGATTTCTATAGGTATGCTGCTGTTGTTTATATATGTATGTATACCTTCATCTATTTGGCGAATCGTCTTCAGACCGCCCACAAACAGCTGTTGACACTCGCACGCGAAACGGCAAAAAATTGACTCTTCGGAAATAGCAACTTACCTGGTGGTGGCCCAGGTAAAAGACCTGAGGCCTTAATGAAAGCCAAAAGGGAGTCCCGCCATTAGTCACAAGGTTGCTGGTCAACTACAATCTAAATTCACATTTTTTGGGCTGTGAGTAATCGCAATAATTAGTAATTGGGAGCAAATCGGCTTTTGGGCTCAACACAAGTTACTCACAATTGTGGTAGTAAAGGCACAGTCCGTTTAAAAACTGTATGGCTGTTGCCAGCCAATTGCGCGTGAAAAAATAGAATGGAAATTTATGAAGAGGGTTCGTTAAATCAGTTTTAGTTAATTATATATAGTTAAACTCTCCATATATTTCTGATTACTAAAATAATTATTTAAATTGAAAACTAAAATTTGATTCTCCTGTTATAAATCACACTATACGATTGGATTGACTTTCGTTTGAGTTACCATTTGATTGGAAAACTTATAGAAAGTCAAAGATGCAAAAACTAAAACAAACAAACCAAAAGAGAAAGCCTTGGTGGCAAAAACAATGGGATCACATTGGATGTTTATGGCTCGAATAAATGTTGATAATAAATACTAAGGAATAAAAGGGGAAAGAACCCATAATGCACAGCGAATCGAGTAATTTTATTTTATTAAAATAAAGTGATAAAGTAAAAAAGTATATTGTATTTATTGATAAACACTGCTCCTTCTTATTAGTTTTATTTAGTCAGTATGTTAGTTTTTTGTAAGTAAATACCCTGTAAATTTTATTTGTATGTCCCTTTAAAGTGAATATATCTCAGCAGTATATATTTAAATATATTTTAACCGCACATTTGCGGCGGCCAAATATGGCTAATTTAATTATAATCGCTCAACGAGAACTTAAGCTCTTAACGAATTTCAATCAAATTAATATTTTCTGTACTCTATTTGGTGTGTGAATTTGGCCCGAGTCGCTTGTTCAATCGATTTGATTCCACTTAATGTGCGGTGTGAATTAATTCGTTCGCTGGTCAACAGAAATTATTGTTAAACAATCGAGAGTTGCCCACGCGCTGCCTGTATTTGTGGCTTCCTCCTACATTTATTTGGGCTTTTGTTGTCGCCTAAAATGTTTGTTTTGAACGTGTGCTGCGAGAGGGAGAGCTTCTCCCGCATTCTCTTTGTCTCTGCGATTCTCTCTTACGATTCACCGAGCGATGGCGGCGGCAACGATCGGTGCTCGAAGTACTTCTGTGGACATCGTCGCATTTTGCGACCCATTCGCTTGCGTTCATTCGACGCGTTCACAACGTTGCGTATACGCCTCGTCGGCCGCGTGCATGAGTGTTAGAGAGTCGCCGTCGCTGTGTGCGTGTGGTTGTGCCTGTGCCTGTGCGAGTGTCTTTTCGTGAGTTCTCTTCACATATTTACGAATATTTGTATTGCTGCGCCCGACTTCCGTTCCGTTCGATCCCGAGTTCGGGGTATAAAATCATTTCTAATTTTATAAAACAAACGCGTATACACACTCTCGCCCGCCGCCCCAAGAAATCAATTTAATTTGTGCAGAATGAAACACCCCAAGATGTATATTTATGCATAAATATTTGCCAAAGGCACCCACACACGAAAAAAAAAACACCCAAGTGCTAAACAACATAAAAGTGGGAAATAAAATTTCTAGATTTATTTAGCCAGACAAACCTCGATATATACACACACACATTATCGTTTGTGCGCTGCATTTGAATTATATTTATTGTTTTCCTTTGTTTTTGTTGCTTTCTATATGAGTTTTTTGAACATTGTTTATTTTCCCATAAATTCTTCAGTTGAAAGTGAAAGTGGCGTCGCACCGGCGAGCAGAGATCTCACGGACAGAATGGACAAGCTATGCTAAATGCAAATGCTTAGCGAGAGAAGGGAAATCTACGGAAGCTTGAACATTGAACTTTGAAGGGCTAGAAAATCGGGACAAAATGCGCTTGCAACATTTTTTCGCCATCAATCCCACAACTACCAATCCGAATACCAACAACAATAACATTGGCAGCACCAACTCGTCGACCAGCAACAATAATATCAACATCAAGCGAGCCAAGAAGCTGAGCGGCAGCAGTAACAACAGCAGCGGCATCATCAAGTTGCGTTCTGCAAACCAAAAGTCCAGCAAAATGCCACCGCAAATGCCGATGGATAAGGAATCAGAGGTACTACTGGACACGGCCGCTCCTCTTAATCTGAAGGAGGTGCTCCTTCATCCCGAGGAGGTTGATGAGGTTGAGGAGACCACCACCTCGGTGGAACTGCGTTCGTCGGCCAGCTCGCATTTTCGGGCCTACACCACCATCCGGAGCAACTCGACATCGGCGATCCTGGCGCAGGCGGGTCTGCCGCCGCTCACTCACGCCGGAATGCTGTATGCCCGCCCTCGCACCCTCAACGTTCACAATGTCTGCCAGACGCCCGCGCAGATAACACAAATATTTTTTGGGTATGTTTTTTCTTTCGTTTGATTTCTCTTTGTTTTTTAATATGATTTGGTTGCGGATATTACTAACACACTAAAAAAAAAACGGTGACAGGTGGGAGAAAGAGGGTTCCCTTTTTGATATTTATTTAAGAGTATTTTTCGAGAAACATATTATAGTTTTGATTATTAATTTTTTTTTTTTTAATTCCATTACGGAAAATTTAGAGTAAAGAAAAACTGTATACCCTGGAAATTACGTTTTAAATATGCTTAAACATCAATATCTTTCACATTTCCCTTAGTTGGATTAAATATATTACTTTGTTTATTGGTAGTTCTTTGCTTATGCGAATTAAATTTGAAATCTTTCCTTCACTTGAAAACATAATTTGCCTAAATATTTAGATACGGAAAAAGGCGAGTCAAGGATACAAATAAAAGTGTTTTGTAGCTGGCCATTCATCATTCTCATCCATGGGTTGTCAATAGGGAGGGTCAAGCTCTCTGCAGGTAACCGACAAGGTCACCAGCCAGGAATTCCAGGCGTAGATGGGCACTCGCATAAATATTTATGGGTTCTTTGCTGAATTAATGGATTGTTTATAGAGTGAAAAGAAATATTTGACCATTGAAATTCCAATTTTATGTATGAAATAAAACTAAGTTCACTATCCTTTCCGACTTGGGTTATTGCACTTCAACTGCTTCGTATGCATTAATCAAATTAAGAACCAGATTTGGCGGTTGCCTTCAGGGTTATTCACTTTATTTGCCATAATCTTTGGGCATTATATCGCCGATAAGTTCAATACGCTGTTGGCTGAGATTTATCTGCTGGGCGTCACGATCTGCCACGCCTCCTCCTGCCCAGCGAACTGCAATCCGTTCCGTTTGGCGGCGCTCGTTCTTGAGAGATTTTGTCATCGTTATTTTAAAACTGATATATTTATATATTTATTTTGCGCGCGCTCAGAAAACAGAAAACGGAATACGAAAAATATTCAATTAAACGAATTTGCCACCGCTCCCTGAGTGACAATACCGATGTCTCTCCTCGCACTTTGTCACTGTGTGAAAATTCAATGAACTTGATCTTTGTCTGAAACGTTGTAGATGTTTTCTTTTTTTTCCTTCTGGTCGGCTCCATTTAGAGAAGCGCATGTATTGCATTTATTTTGCTGTTTTTTTTTTTTTTCGTTTTTGTGAATTGGAATTGAAACTCAAAATAATAACAAAGCATTAAAATGTCAAGCCGGGCTGTAAACACGAACTCACAAGCAAGCATCGAGTATCGAGTGCGATTGTGGCTATCGAGTACACGCTGTAGATTGGACATTTGTCTCAATTTGCATATAATAAAGTCATAAATAAGCCAGCAAATTGTCACTTTTATAACATATTTATTGAGCACATTGCCTCCAGGCGCTGTTGAGTCGAAATAACGAATATTTGTTGACCTATAGAGGTGAGAATTAACTAAAAGAGGGGGAGTCATAGAGTAGCAGAAACAGAACAGCTCAAAGCTTAATTATGGCTTAGAAGCTAGTAGTTCTCAGAACCTAAATAACACAGAAAACATTCTAGATTAAAAAATAAAATAAAATTGATTATAATAATAAACCATATTAGAAAACAACCACACCCAACGGTCCATAAAGGTATCTGCGGGGTACGAACAAAGTTCAATTCATCAGATCTTTGGCTACACGGCTCTTGGTTTCGGTCTCCTGCTTCCCACCATTTTCGTGGTCGATGATGTTATGGCTGAAATTTAATTTTAGCCATGATCTATTGTCGACTGACCTTCTTCGTGACACACTCTGTTTGTAATGCTGTGGCACGTGTTGGCGATTTGCAGAGCATTGCACTGGAAGCAAAAGGGAACGAAATAAATAAGCTATAAGCTATAAGCTTGGCTAGAAGACACAGAAAAGCGTCAGCTAATTTCCACTCATAAATCACAGCTGGCCGCCTTAATTAAAGCCTTTAATTAAAAGACTTGGATGCGTTCGCCTTTCTGTTTTATTTCGCCTTAATTTAATTGTGCCGCTGGACTGTGCGTTCATTGATGCAACCATAAATCAAGCATTGACCGGGCACTAAAGTCTGATGAGTTTATCAAAGGCACTTCAATTCAGCAGCCGCATTCTTTGTCAATTATTATTATTGTAGAGTAGCCAGCATTATTTTGTTATTTGTTTTGATGTCTTCCCCTTTATTGCTTTGTTGATTCCGCATTTATCACATTGTCTCCCTCGTCGGGGTCTCTTTTTACTGCCTCGTGATACTATGCTTTATTTTTAACTCGATTGTGGAACAATGCAATCGAATATCCAAGTAGCAATCACGCTTAATTAATTTATTAAAATGGCAAATTGTCTAAAGGCGGCAAACTATTCGTCTGACGAATTACAATTCCAAGTAGTTTGCTTGATTTTCCTTTAGTTGGGCTTATCCGAATTGCATGGAATGATATTGTTTATATTTTTAGAAGTGCTTTAAGACTAGCTAGCTAGCCCTTTCATCCGAAACGATAGAATAATCGTTTCGTCGGAATATTCCCATGAGAAGTTGATAACTTTCAATTAATTATATTTTTATTTATAGAGAATTAATAGAGGGATGTTGGGGGAAGACCATTTATTGTAATATTTATTCATACTAGCAAATGTTATCCTAATTACTTCAGAGCTTAGTGGGCAGCCGTTTTAAATATGCGAATTAACTTGTCGTAACTTAGCCGATTCATCAGCCGTCACAGCTTCAGGTGTGAGTAGTATCGGGAGAAGTCAATTAGGAAAATCACCTGCACACCCAATTCTCGCTTCCATTGCGGAACTGCGGCACGTTGGCAAATAAATAATAATAAATGTGCTGGAAAATGCATTAATAGGCTAAGCAAATGCGCGCATTAATTATTCATTCGACATAATTGAGAAACGTGCTGTAAACAATTAATCGAAAGCCTGCAGATACCCCCACTGCTGCTGTTGTAAACACATCCAGAGCCAAACATAAATATCGAATAACGAACAGCGAATAGCGAACAACGTATAATGAACCCCGATCCGAGCCAGCCGAGTGAGCTAATCGTTTAAAAATATACCCAACAAATGCAGATCGCAGCTGACTGCAATCACCGGCTAAGAATAGGCCGGCCAGTCGGAACTACTTCAGATAGATGGGCCTATAAAGGCCAGGCTGTAACCGGACGAACAAATAGTGGTTATTCGGTTTTGATTGCCAGATAATGCCTGGCGATATAGGCACACGGATGAGCCAATCAGCTCTGATGTCACCTCCAAAAACTGTATTTTAACCTCATCGGCGAAGGGGAGGGGACAATTAACTGGCTTGATTTGATAAAACCGATAAGAGATACATATAAATAAAGTGTTGGTGGTGTTGTCATCCCACAAAATAAGTTTAGAGCAATTTTTCTTTTTTTATTTCTTTCCTCGTGATCCTCTGATAAGGGCAGACCATAAAATCGAATTAACGATGATCCAATCAATTGATGTCATTACTTATAAAAGGTTTCTAATCAAATAATGTTGGTGATTTAATAAACTGATTTGCAAAGCGATTTAAGCTTTTTTCTTAGTTAGATCATATATTTGTAATACAAGAAGATATTTAATTTAAGCCTTAACCTTTGAATTCTCCCGATTTATTTTTTTTTACAATTTTTTATACACGATCTACTTGAGATGAACATGGCCAAAGATAACTCATTTGCACTTAGCTCATTTTCATGGCCAAATGCTTTTCTCATTGCCATCTTCAACCCCTCACCCCGACCGATACGCAAACTAAAAAGCGCTTAAACAATGTTTTCTTTTTTTTTTATATTTTTGCATTGTTTACGTACGTCCATTTGTTTGGTTTTGCAACCGTCGCTTTATTTACGCGAGCATGTTCTAAAAATAATATGCATCATCCAAAGTCAAAAGAAAGTGTGAATTTTTGAGGGCCATTACTGGAGGCTACTTCATAATTTACAATGCAAACACACATCAACGGCGGCAACACAATAGCTGCCAAAAACGCAAATAACGAAATTAAAAAAGAAAAGAAAGAGAAAAAGCTCAGCAATTTAATAGCAAAATATAAGAAAGCCCATTAAATCATGTGAGTCTAAATAACAGATATATATATCTGTCTATATATTTATAGCAGAAGAAACGGCGCAAACAAAAAACAATTTTTTAGAATATAATTTTATGTCAGTGCCGAGTGGTGTTTTTTGTGTGGGTTCCGTTGTGTTCCATCAGTTTAAGCTCACTCACGATGATTGCCTAGATTTCATTTTTTTTTCTCAATTTGATTCTAATTGATTGTAAGAAATAAATAAATAATAGCTTGTAGAGTTTAGGGTGGGTCAGACTGTACAAATTTCACTGGAAAGAACTTGACTTACTAACAGAATTTGAAATTTCTCCTAAAAATTGTATTATTACTCTTTTTGTCTTTTTTAAATCGCTTGTTATTATTAGAAAAATTCTTAGCTAGTATTTCATTAATTATTGTAAAATTAATTAAAATACCCAAAACGTAAAAGTACACCTCAGATTTAGGATAATTTCAAGCAACAATTACAATCAAAATCTCAGGCTAGAAACTTCCCTTTCAGAGACTCTCCCATGTCATCTGTGAGTTGTCCTTCATTTCCTAGAGACTTGCATGGCTTTACTTTCTCCAAACGATCCGTGTGACCTCAGATTCCAGAGGCTTTACACATTACCGTTCGAGTACTGACTCACATTTCTCCGCTTTGCATTCGCAGTAGTCCATTTGAGGGAGCCAGATGTCGGAGCGATCGGTGGATGCCTCACTAACCTTGCGCAAAAACAAATACACGATTATGTATATATGGAGAGAATGGTGCTTGTGGTTCTGGTCGCTTTATCGATCGCCTGGATCTGGGCTTTCGGCTCTTTGTTAGGCGACCGAAATATGTAACCTATTTATTTTTGAAATGTTGACCTCATACGCACACTGTTGCCCAAGTGGGAGTAAATCGATAGCGACCAAATGTGTCGATGACAACTTCATTCATCGCAGCATGGAGACTGATGATTGAGTGACTGACTGACTGAATGACTGACTAACTGACAGTCTGTAGGCTGTTCAGCGGCTTTTGTTCTCGGCCGACGACTGCCGGACTCACTATCTCTATACTTTCAATCAGAAAACGATAATTCATGACATCATCATCATCATCGGGCCGTGACAGTTCTCCACCCTTTCCGCTTGAGTGGCACACTTAATTGGTAATTTAACACAATATTAAATAAATGTGAGCCCTCCGTTCTGACCGACACCCCTGGCTGGCAGTGGCTGTAATTTCTATTAATATAAATCTACTCTATAATTTTTATTCGCTTGTTTTTCGCCTTTCCGCGACATCAAAAGTTCGTGAGCTTGGCCGGGCGATTTTCTCATAATCGGCATTTCATTGATGGAGTCATTGGGTACGAGTATACAAAATACATAGAAATAGTATATAAAAAGCAGCGGAAAGAAACCCTCTTGGCGGGAAGAAGTACCCAGTGCATGCGAAGGGAAGCCAGTCAGTCAGTTGCTCGGGTGCGCGTCTAATGAGCGGTCGTGTTGTCTGCACCTCGGCTTTCAAACCACATTAGTTAACTATTAAATAAATATTTGTTTTAAATATAAAGGAAATAGATGATGAACAAAATTGTGCCTAATGGTATATTGTGGATACACCTGCCCAAAGGATAACACTTGACAAATAATCTACTAAAACCTCATTAAAGACAAGGAACTACAATAGGATCTATAATCTTTTTGTTTGGTAATTTACTTAATTTATTTTAGGAGAAACTATTTACTTAGTACATTTTTTTTAAGTGTAAACACTTTTCCACCTTTAATTTTAATTAAAGTTCTATATTTACTAAATAGATAGATAGATTTTTGTTACATTTTCAAGAATATTTACTTAATTTTGTATAGGGATCTATTTGTTTTGATTTTGCAGGAAACTTTTACCGTAGGAAACTTTATAAAATTGTAAAATAACATTACATATTTCCTAATTTTTACGAGGTATCTTAAGAAGGTTATTTCCGACACTACTTAGTAATGAGTTCCGCAACAATTTCGAGAATTAAAAGAAAATCTGTTGTTTTGTTTTAAATTCCCAGGAAGAGTTTCGTTGTAAATTTTCCCACCGCTCCTGGGAATATAGAAACATTCTTTTTCTGGAGCATGATCGAATCGCTTTCCGTACACATAGATCGACTGTTCGATCCGGCAAATACATTTAGCGATGTGTATTAAAACACTCCGCCGCTCGACCATCAGAAGTTGGGCTGCGATTAGATTAGATGCCAGAGCACCGATAGGGCAAATCACTCTGTACACTCTAGAGAAAACCCAAAGAGATTGGAAATCAGATAGTTCGGGCCAATACAGGCCAATACATTTGGCGTCTAGCTGAAATTCCTGGCCCCGAGTACGGCCAAGTGCCTGCGAAGGTAAACAAATTACTCGCAAGTGATATCATGGCGCTCCACAATTTTGGTATACAATCGAATAAATAATAAATAAATGCAAACCTGGGGAGAGGGCGAGTAGAATAACATATATATAAAAACGGGGCACAAAAAATGGTAAAGTGTGGAGCTTTAAAAATAAACGTTGATGTCACAAGCGAGCCCCAGAGACGAGCGGCGAAAAAAGAAAAGAAGAAGCCGCAAGCGAACCGCAAAATAAAGCAAAAATAAAAGGTTATAGGACAACGAACGACTCTGCAATCAAGATACTCTACTCGTATGAGACGGCGGACGAAACAACTAAAGCGATTCCCAGGCCAAAAAACCGATGACGCTATGTCTTTTGCAGACGAAACTATCCCCTGTCCGCGGCCCAACTGCCTTGTGAAAGCTTGCCGCATTCTGGCCGTGTTTACCCAGTCTCTATAAATAGTTCTCCAGCAGAAGCAACGCTTTATAAATAAAGAGCCACCGATTAATCAGATACGACTAGAACCACTTGAGGTAGGGTTTCTTCTAACGACTCCTCAGGCTGGACAGTGAAAGGTAGCAAGCAGATAGTCACCTATCATGGCTAAGAACAGAACAATTAGAAATGTAGAATTTAATAACGATGATGGCTCGCGGTGATATTATTGTAGAGAGGTCTTTCCTGAGACATGGTTCTTTTTAGGTTTGATCTTAATTTGAAGATACACCTATTTTTAGGGTTTAGTTTAAATTTAAATACAAACTTCTTTAATATTTCTGATTCGATTTTATATCCATTTTTTATTTACTTTCAGTAAATTTGCATCCATTCAATTAACTTTATTAAATTTTGGTTATTTTAACTAGGTCTTTAAAGCCTTATCTATCCAAAAAATTTGTACTGCTTAGTTAAACATAATTAATTGTTCAAACAGACAAACATAAGCAATATTGGAAACAAACTTTACTGATAATATTTGAGAACCATTTTTATACTGAACAAAAAGGGATTTAGATGTTTGATTTTTTTTATAAGGTCAATAGAATGTAAACAATAACTTCAGTTCAGTAAAAATATGTATATTAAATTTTCGTAGGATTTTATAGAAGTTATGGAAAACTATAATATACTAAACAAGTTAAACTCTCACAAAATATTTATTTATAAATATAAAACAAATACTTTTTCACACTTTTCGCCCCATTAACGACCATTAGTTGTTTGATTTGTTGAAATGACAGCTAACCACCCACAGCTTACCGCGGCGATTGTGTTTTTGACAGGCTATAGTGCGAATTTGGCTTAGATAAAACATATAAACGGCTAAGAAACTGCAGGGAGGGTTCAAAGAGCTCGGCCATGACGCCAGCCCATTGATAAATATTCAGCGAGAGTTGCCGCAGCTATCACAGATAACAGATAACGCCTGCTAAATAAAAGAGATATGTTTGCGAATAAAAAAAAAAAAATTAATTGTGTTGCCAAGATTGTATTGGCCGGCCCACTAAAAACAGCTGTTTAAAAAGAGCCCCATTTTCTCTTTTCCTCCCACTTCCTCTCTTCATGGGACTCTCTTTCAGTGGCTGCTCTTTGTTTAACATTTACTCACCAAGCATCGTCATTTTTATTATTAGTTATGACCTCATCATCGATTATTGCCGGGGAGAGTTGTGCCAGTGTGAGTGGCGGCCGGTCGTTGTGTGTGCCAGTGTGTGTTTGTATTGAAACGAGTCGCTGAGCAAGCTGCAGCCACAGCTCCCCCGCCCCACCACGCCCCCTCACCACCTTTTGGTTTCTCTCTTTCGCTACCTGTTACCAACAGAGAGCGAGCTCCATTCGATTTGTTGTATGTTTGTGTTAGGGCGCCACAAGTCTTGTGCAAATGTACACTGGGAAAAATAAAATAGTCACAAAAGCAGCGCAAAAATGAAATAAATTAAGATGATAGGAAAGTCCAATATACGGCTTACCTTAATATTCCATATACAAATAAGAAAATCAGAAATGAGTAACTAATATATTTAAAACCTTATTAAAACTTATTTATTAATTTTAATATACAAGACAAAGTATAACATTTATTATATTGTTTCTGTCAGTGTAACATAGAACACACCTCTCTTTGGGATTTGTCTCCATCTATGCATGGAACGCCGCTGATTAATCCGCTAGTGCTTGACATGTGTTCTATAAACTTGTACGCAAATATTTTTCGCTTGATTTACAAGCTGTTAAATGCAAATATATGTTTAGCCACTCACAGTGATTTACACACAGCGCCAAATGCAAATAGTATGTTTTTTGCTATTATTGTGACTAGCGACATTTAATCTTCCACTGACATTCTCCAGGGGTCGTACTCATTCCCCGAGTTCAACGTACATTTCGTGTCATTCCGTTCAATTGTCTTCGGAAATTGTTTATTACTCATTTCAAAAGCACTACGACGTGGATGAGGAGCGTGGGTCAATGAAATCATTTCCACAAATGCATTTTTCTTAATGGCTATCTCTGTAAAGATTGCCTGACGACCGCAACGTCATTCGGCTTGGCTCCAGGCCAAAAATATGAGTATGTACATATATTGTTGGAAAAGTTCATTCATCACTTGCGGAAATGCTGATCTGTTTACTACCTTGATCGGTTTATCCAGAGATTATTCATGAATTGAATAAAAAAGTTTACGCTTTGTGAATAAATTTTAAATATATTGTTAACGTAATAAATGATAACTAAAATTATCTAAAAGTATATAATAGACATGTAGACATCATAAATATGTATGATAACTATCGTCGTATAAAATAAATTATGCACAGATAATTAACAAAATCACTCCAAATGTAGATACAAATTTATCTTTACCTTTACCTTTTTTTTAATTGATGGTCTCGCCAATTTTATGTCTTGTCTTACCATTATTAATTGCTTTTCCCTCTCAGCACCTGATTAACAGATAAGAATATTCATTAAATCAAATGGCATACATATATTACTTTCAACTGGATTCAAATGATAAGCTCTACTTATGATTCAGAGATAAAAATTTATTTAATTAACTGCAACATTCATTCAAGAAATGAATACTATACGAGCAGATAATTTGTATTTATTACTATCAAACAATGAGGATCAGACACGATCTGATGAATCAGACCCAGGAATTTCGCATACCCTGTTCTTATCTGATCTCTGTGATGGCCCAATGGCTGATACTAAGTACAAGCCCACAAGGGCTTCATTATAGGCAATTTTGTTTCGTTATCGAGAGATAGCCAAGTTATAGATAGTCTTTCCTAGATTCGAATAGAAACGCTAACCACACGTTATCTTTAGCACGTAGGGCCTGTTGCAAAGTTGAGATAAAGCCACAGCCCAGAGAGTGAGAGAGAGGTCTGAGGACCTTGGTTTATTAACTTGGCCTTATCTGCTTACCTTTTAATGGGTCACGGAGAATTTCCTGGCCTGGCCTGATCACACGGGCATATTTGTTTACCCTCAGCTTTACTGCCACTCTCTTGTTTTCTCTTGATTTCTTTTCGTCTCTCGCTTCAGTTATTTATTTGTTATTTTATGCGGTTGGTCAGCATAAAAAACAAAAACACCAAACTTGTTTACTACCTTTTGTCGCCGCAGTTTAGGGGCACATCATGTCAGGTTCTAAGAATCTATCTGATGCCAGAATTTCATCATGAATACAGCTTATGAATCAGCTTAGCCCCACCTGACCTGGAAATATGGAATATATTTGGTTCATTCTTAAAGATAATTAGAATTTTCATTTGTATAAAACATATAGGAAAATTTAAATTCCAGTTCTATCTTCTGATATTTTCTCTACCTAACAAATCATTTTTGTTGAGACTTTAATCGTATAAAGCTATCGTATAAAAGATATCACATATCTTAGTATATCATTCTTCAATACATCTTATAGCTTTTAGTTAATTATCTATACTTCCCGTTTGCCTTTAATTAGATGAGCAGGAAATGCATCTCTGTACAGACATGGGAATACTAAAAACAACATTTATGACCAAATCGAGTATCTGTTAATTGTGCGGATGCTGCACTTCCTTGGTTGCATCCCCCTCCTTAGTCCCGGAAATGTTGCGACTGCCAAATTTGCTCATCGACTGGCGGCGGCCAATGCTCTTCCTCCTTATGGTCTGGCTCTGCCGTGTTTGTGGTAAACAAAGCATAAATCTGTTTGCCATAAAAATTCCAACAACAAGAAACAAAACAGTACATATATGGCGCAACTTCACCCACACAGACACGGCCAGAAGCAGAAGCAGGCCAAAAATAGAAGACCAACAGAACGAAACAATTTTAATAAAACAACAAAAACAAAAAAAAGTAAAGAGAGGCCAGGCCAAATTTAGTGAATGATGTGGAGATGTGGGCGTGCCTAGTCGGCTGATGCAGTCATGTAATTGGCATCTAGACAAGTTTGACCGCCGCCTGCACTTGGTCTTCGGTTGTCTCTTGGCCAACCCCGTCTGTGTTGCCAGATTTTGGGCGTCAACATAAGACAAAGTAAAGTAACTATATTTACAAAAATAACCTGTAATCGGTGATTTTTTTAATACATGATAACACACCAAATATTTTAAAGGTTATTCGAAAGGTAGAGCTTACTCAACATACAATTTCGCATTAACCAAGTCCGCAAAATATCCTCTTGGTTTTTGAATAATTTTCTTTAAGTTAAGATTTTTTAATTTTTAAATAAAAACACTCTACATATAAAAAAAATACCCAAACTGCCTGCACAGAAAATAGCCAAGACCTCTCTCTTTCTCTGACATAATCGGTCGTCATTTGGATTGAATTTGCATTTGTTGTTGGGCTCCGGGCTTGGGCTTCTCTTGCTCAACATGTGTCATTGTGATGTTAGAGTTTCTTTGCCTCTGTGTTGCATGGTTTATGCTTTGTTTGTGTGGGCAGCATTCGGCCCAAACAGTTAACAGACAAGTTTGTTAAGCTATAAAACCAAAAATGTTGCTCCTCATTAATGTCTTCCCGTTCGCACACGCGTTTTTGGCGCGATTTTGACAGGGACTTTCCTGTGAGGTGCCTCAGCGACGAGTGGGCTGTATAAATCGTAGGGAAATGTCTTGTTTTTAAGAGCTGTTTACAGCTTTGATTATGTTAAATAATATGACTAAATTAAGACAGATTTAAACTTTACATCACGCTAAGTATAAGCTAGGCATGTATTATTTTATTTTGAATTTTATTAAACTTAGAGGCAGGTAATAATTTATAAAAATACCACCAAAACAGGCTATTATTTTTTGTTACCTTAAGTAAAATGTTTAATAGTTTTAATTTTGCAAACAAAATATAGAATTGCTTTTTTATTTGTTTTCTGACTTCTATTTGTCACTTGTCTGGGCCTTGACTTGACGTCATTTCACCGAATAGCAACCTTCTTCTTGCCATTCTCCATCATTGATAAGCCAGCTAGAGCAATTATATGAAATAATTTTCAACTTGGAACAAAATGTATAAACAAAAAAATTGTTGAGTTCAGTCGTAAATCTCAATCGCAGGCGTATAAAACCGAGAGTGGAATAAAAAAATTATTATAAATAATTTACGCAATACAAAAATTACAAAATTCAGTTTGTGTGGAAATTGTCAACAACGCAAAAGATATATAATATTTGCTATAAGAGATATTGTGTACCAAATTGTGGATGAATTATTTTGCGTTTTCCATTTCAAGCCTGAACCAAGAGATATAAATAAGAAACACAACGAAAACGAAAACAGTTTCGAAATCCAAATGGAAATCAAGTAACTGCGCCGCAAAAAATTTCGTTCAGCCCGGGTCTTGCTATATACGATAAATATTACCCATTTATAGCTGCCCTCCAGCCCGTTCCAATCTGTTCTCTCCCTTTCGTGGCTGACATACGTTACGTATACGCGATATTTAAATTTTCATTGCACAAATGATGCAATTGCCAATGTTTTTCCTGCTGGCGATTCTACTGCTGATGCTGATGGTGACGACGATGTGTGGTCAAAGGGCGGACAATGAGGAAGAGTCCGACGAGGCATCCGCAAAAATATCGTAATATTTTTTAATATAAATATTTTTATTAAAGTTTATTTTTGAGCTTTGCTATTCCATTTTCGTTTCAACATGACTCAAAATGGTGGCTTTAAAACATGTGTCGCCTCGAGAAACGTGACTGGCGTACAATTTTGATATATACTGACATTTATACAGTTTCCTACACTGATTATAATACGGAATTGATTAGCTCGAGTCCTTGGGTGGGTTCATTGCTATGATCCCAGTATATAAATGTAAATTGTACGGCCTAGCAGTTTATTTTAGTAAAGTAAACATAATAAAAACAATCTTTCCGCTTAGTTTTTTCAACTCTCAATTTCTTATATGCCAAAAATACTCGTTGTATCTTCGAGCTAAGTAATAAAACAATAAATTGCACAATGTATCGCATCCACAGGCACATAAATCGAGTAATTGTTTAATAAGGCCATAAATCGTTCAATAAACGATTACCCAAGGCAGTTTATTTTTAAATATTGAGCAACGATAAAAACGAAAGAGACTATTTGCTAATGATCCTCTCCTTCATTTTTTTCTTACAGAGATGTGCTGAATGCATGGCGTGCGAAGGCCCGGTGCAATCTGGTGCCCGACGAGCGGGTCCAGGAGCTCTTCCACGAGCTAAGCTTCCATCCTAGCCAAAAGCAGAGTGAGTACTTTCTAGATTTATCCTAATAAAGGCATTAATATCTAAAATTTTGTTTTCCGTTACAGTTTGTGAAATGCTGCAAACGGCCAAGAAGGTGGCCCGCAAGGGAAGTGGAAGTGGACAGGCTAACGGCTTGACCTTTGGCCAGTTTTGCGTTCTAGCCGCGGATCTGAAGCGTTTTAGGTAGGTCAATATGAGAGTTTTTTTCTTCCTTAACATTACTTACCAGTCTATTTTTAAATATTCCAGAGCTTCAACAATTTCGAATCAGCCGTCTTATTGCGAGTACCAGCCACTGCTCCCGGAACAAGATGATCCTGCCAGCTCCTCCACCTCCTCCAAGCTACATCTGCAATCGCCAGCTGCCGCCCAAACGTCGTCGCCTGCTTACAGCAACAAGAAGTCGGATAACCATGGCACCGAGCTGCGGAGCACCAAGTCTTTCAGCAGTGTAGATGACACCAAAAAGAAGAAAAACGCCAGCAATGAGCCTGTGGAGGTTTTCCTCGGCGGCTCCTGTAATCCAACCACCTGGCGTGCCGACGTTGCCATACCAGCCCTCAAGGAGTTGGGCATTTCGTTCTACAATCCTGTGAGTCCCACTAATCAAATATATATTTTGAGAATCTGAAACTTATTTCTTGTTTTGACCAACAGCAAGTATCCGATTGGACGCCCGATCTTATAGAGCTGGAGCATCGAGCTAAGGAAAAGGCCCGTGTATTATTCTTCGTTATGGATTCGGAAACACGCGCATCTGCTGGTGCCATCGAGGCGGCACACATAGCGGGTCAAAACTGCAAGCAGCTGGTGTTGGTTTTGCATCCGTATAAACCAAATCAGAAGATCCTGAATGAGCCTATTTCACAGCAGTAAGTATTTGAGTTATTTGCTAAATAATCCAAGAAGTTACAAAATTATTAAATACAAAATTCGTTTGTTTCATTTGCAGAGAATACCTCGATCTATATCGGAATCAATTGATACTTAAGGAGCTGGTCTCCCGTCGCGGCCTGCCTGTATTGGATAACATTCCCTTGGGCTTGCATCGCACCAAGGAAATTCTCTCTGGCATCCGAGACCCACCGTCCAAAATATCTTCTATTTTAGAGTGAGTGTCTCAAAATTTATCTTTAAAATTATTAAACAAAACTAATTTGATTTTTCGCCCTATTTTTTAGTACCGTTCGCGGCGCCTTCGATCGCGTTAATCCGCAAAGCGATCTGCTCACTGTGGAACAGTGCAAACGTGCTCTCTTATTCCTAGGCTATGCTCAGAGTTTAGTTAATTTAGACAATCTAAATAAGATCATAATAAATCAACGCGAATCGCTGAAATTGCTCCAAACACATAGCCCCAAAGCTGGCGTCGAAAGTCTGGACGGGAGTGCTGCTGATGAGGGCAGCAATTGCATCCCGCCCACTTTGCCCAGCCAGGAGCTCATCGACTTTGATCTGTTCTGTGTGATCTCGGCCTACCTGTCCGTCCTGCAGCAGGAGATCCACGAGAGCGGCTGTATTTCGCCCATCAAGGGCACTAATGTCCCGCCGCCGCAGGTCTACTTCACAAATGGTAATTATTAAAATTGAGCTCTTAATGGGAACCTATAATTGATACCATTATTATCTTTAATTGATACAGCTCCCGACGTTGACATATATTACTCGGCCAGCAAGAATATTTCGCGCACTTCGAGCAACGCCAGCGTTCCGTCCAACAGCAGCAGTGGAATAGGCCATGATCTAGAGCGGCAGAATTTGTTCGAGCAGCTCAGCCGTAGCCGGGATAGCGGCACCTCGTCGCCCCAGCCCACGGCGGCAGCGGGAAGCTTAGGTAAAAGTCCCAGGCCACAGATTTTGCTGAATGTGGAGTCGATCGAAACAACCGAAATAATCACGACCAAAACAATAGAAACCAAGGCCAATGCTGTGACGGCTGCCCAATTAGTCTCTACGCCCGCCGAGGAGGAGGAAAGCGACTCCAACGATTCCGTCTTCTCCAGCAGCAGCTCAATAGCCAGTGCCGGCGATGCCCTCTGTTGCGGTGGTGGCCTAGATCTCCGGGATGTCTATCTGGGCGGAAGCTGTGTCCTCCGCACCAAGTGGCGTACGGAGCTGGCTGTTCCGTATCTGCAGTCGAAGAATGTAAGCTTCCACACTCCGGCCCTGCACGAGAGCATCCAGCTGATGCAGCAGAACCAGGATCAAAGCCAGGAGCATGCAACTGTTAACCAGCAACAGCAAGCGCCTAACGAACAACAGCAGCAGCAGAGATCGTTTGTGCGCACGCGGAGAAAGTGCAAGGGCAACCAGCTGCAGTTGGAGGAGCAAGAGGAGCTGACCGTCGCGGAGGAGTCGCTCAGCTGGTCCCTGCCACCGGTGGCAGTGCGCCAGAGCCTGTACAATCCATCGCTGTTGGACTCTAGCCGAGTGCTGCTCTTCGTCATCACGAATGAGACGCGTTCGCTGGCCCCCATGACACTGGCTGCCCACTGCATCGGCCTCATGTACAACGTTGTGCTGGCGGTGCAGATGCTGCCCGATGACTGCGTCCTGGGTGGCGAGAAGGTGGGTTTCGTACTACACCTAATTCCAACGAATTTGTACTCATTTATTCCCATATTTTTCTCAAAGCTGACGGTGGCGGCCATCAAGGACTACAATCGCGGACGGTCGTACCTGATAGACTTGGCCAAGCGCCAGGGCGTGCCTGTATTCACTGAAATTCGGGAGGCCCTCGAGTGCACCGTGGCCAAGGTGCAGGCCTACAACAACCGGGATCGCTGCTAATTCGTACCTGTATTCAAGTTCCAGCACATGACAATTTAAGCTTATGTCTAATCTAAGGCCTAGTGCAATTTACGTTCTACTTTCCCCCAAAAACTTAAAACTAACTTAAACGGTGTCTAATCGTATTCGGAGTACACTCTTCTACCTAGTTAAAGCTATACGTAATATGATATATACAAAACCAAGTGTAAAACCACTAAAATGTCGTCGCCCAGAAAGCGCATTTCATAAACTAATGGAGAAAGTGACATGCATTCGGAGCTCCCCTCTCTCTATATCGCTAAAACGCTATATACGCTATATGCTGTATGCTTTATGCTAATTTATTATTTATTTAACACACAATCATGTGGTACATGTGCTAAATTAACTGTAAATATTCAAACATGTACAATTTAAAAGTATATTTATATATATTTTATAATCGTAGTGAGCATTCATATACAATTAATTAATAACTATGTAAAACCAACAAATATATATGTATGTATATGTATACCCATAGTGACCCACTATACAAGTTAGACGGCAAAAAAAAAAAAAAATATCTCAATAAACCAATTTTTCTAACATATTTGAAAAGGTCTTTATAATTTTTTGGGATTTTATCCTTATGAATATTATAAGTCTTATTTAATATACAAGTTGTTTTAAAAGACATTCGTTCTTAATTTCATCTTGGTAAATGCAGGAAATTTGATTTAAATATAAGATAAGCTATGAAAATACCAGTTTAAGAAAGTTTTTAAGGTAAGCTTGGGCGATTTTATTCACAGACAAAATTAAAGTAGGCGCTCTTCGAAAGCTTTTCCAGTGTGATGGCCTGGCAACTCTACAGATAGCAATGCACAGTGGTTGCACACATAGGTCAAAAAAAAAAAACTTTAAAAAAATAAAGGTATACAAATCGTCTTTAAAATTACCAAGCTTCTTTCTGGCATACCAGGTTTTGGAAATCTAACGGGACTTTCTAAAAATATATTTAAAGATGTAACCCCGTGTTTCAAAAAAAAAAAAAATAAATAAAAACAAAGTTTGATGTGGTTAGATCGTTGATAATTCTTCCAAATTAATTAAATGATATAGGCGTGCTATATGACTAATTTTTTGATAATATACAACCAGCGTTTGAAAAACTACTACTCATTTTGCTATTGCTACCGCTCTCACTTTGACGAGAGCCGTAGCAGAGCCGTAGCAGAA
>JAEIIJ010019210.1:0-13059 GCA_018904815.1 Drosophila ogumai | reverse complement strand
CAGAACTCACAGCAAGCAGCTGCCGTTTCTGAAAACGAAACAAAGTAACGGCTCCCTTCCCAAAATGCAACTCTGCGTTTGTGGATCGTATTTGTTTCAGTCATTGGCTAAAGAGAGATAGTAAATACCTTACGCTAAGTGTCATTGGCTAGAGAGAGATAGCAAATAGCTTCCTCAAAAAGAGTCGCTCCGCCATCTTTATATCCCATCATACAGTGATGACAACCGTCCCATATGTTCCACATACCAGTGATGAAAAATCTTAAAAACTGCTAATGGTAATCGACCTCTGCTGCCTTCTGTGCGCCTGGTTTTTGAAATCATGTATTTGATAAATTTGTACTAGGAAATGCCGTGATCGGCACACAATCCCGCACCAAATTGTACCTTTCTCCCATTTCGAGTACCAGGCGAACAGAAACAGAAGAAGGGATATTTACATTGGCTGCAATCTTTGTGGATTGTATTTTAAGTCCTTCATTGGCTAGAGAGAGATGGCAAATACATTCCGCAAAGTGGAGGACAGTATGCTAGAATTAAATTCCGAACCCCCGAAAGTATACAAGCTCCGTTTTGCTTCGTATATAATATATTTTTTTCATTTATTAGTCTAGTTTCGACATTATTAGTATTATAGCAAGCCGCCAGTACTTTAAATAATACAAGGTATATATGTAGTGTATCTATTTTTTACTTACAGGCTATGATTAACTAAGAGTGCATGACTATTTATTTTCGGGGCATGCCCCAAAGTTCTATTAAGTAACATTTCCTTTTAACGCATACATATTAAGGAAGTGTAAGGCATCCGGATATAGCAGCTCCATGTATTGGGTGTAAAAAGTAGATAGCTTAGCTTGACCACAACTCCTGGCCCGGGCCCGGGCCCTGGCCGTGGTCAGCCGGCAGAACATACGATAAATTATAGCAGCCTTACAAATACGATACTCTTTACTCTATTAAGTTACAACTCGAATCGTTCGCAGGTTACTAAAGCTAGTTGGTGCCCCGACTGGAGGAGGTCTCCGAAGGAGCTCAAAAGTCTGGATCGTAGTCGCGCGAGTAGCGCGTCCGACTCGCATGGTTGTTGTAGCTGTACATCTGATGGGCATCGGCGAAGGCATCCGGATACTGGTGCCCGTACGCCTGCTGATGCTGCTGCGGCTGGTGATGATCCCGCCCACTGTACTGGCCGTGATTGCTGTGACTTCCGTGATGGTGGTGATGCTGCGGCCTCTTCAGGGAGTCGCCCTTCTGGGAGTACGTCGGCTGTTGGTCGTAGAAGTAGTCACCGCTGGTGTGCGGATGGCGAGTGGAGCGCCAGCTGTCATAGATGTTGGAACTGTTGCTGCCGTGCATGGAGTTGGTGAAGCGCTAAAAAAAATAGTTAAATAAATTAATTAATTACAAGGTATAAGAATTAAAAAAACAATGTTACCTTTGGCTTAATGGGCTGTTTGGTATCATTCCAGGGATCGTCTATGTTGTAGAAATCATCCACGCCATAGTTATCCACACCGCCCATGTGGTTCACCTTGAGCTCGTTTAGCATGTCATTGGTCAGAGGAATCGGAGCCTTCTTGGCCCTCTTTTGGCGATTCAGCAGCTGCAAGAGGATTAAAGATTAAGTACAGCCCTCAAAGGAGTTCAAGAATTGTAAATCACTCACCACTGTGACGCCAAAGATGATGACAAAGACCAGGGAACCAACGCCAATAACAATCACCACTATAGCCCATTGGGGTATGAGCAGATCCTCTTCGGCATACTCCACATTGGTGTGCACATTCTTGGCTATAACTGTAGAGAAAAATTATACATTAATTACTAAACTTCAGTTAAATATTTTTCCCGACTCACCACTAAAATCTGTGGCCACCGGATCAATTATGTATTTGCCCATCTGATAGCTGGCGGTAACCAAATGCTCCTCCTGCGGTCCCGACACGCTGTCCGTCTCATTCTCCTGGGCATCCTTATCCGGCACGGAGGGAGTCGCTGGCTTGGTCAGGGCATCATGGAACAGCTGGCGAATTTCCAGGGTATCCACATCCTCGGTGATGTTGGCCAGCTCCACGTAGTAATCGACCAGGACGCTGCCCTTGCTGAAGCTATCGATGCGCACCTTCTTGTACCATTTGTTTAGCTGCGAGGCTCCCGAGTAGACTTCATTGAGCTGTGCCTCCAGCTCGTGGGCCAGATTCTTCCATTCCAGCGTATTGTGGTCTAGCAGCTCTGGTTTCCAGGCCACGCCATCGATGATCTTGATGGTGGCCGCCAGATCGCAGTCAGCGGTGCAGTGGCCCGGTTTCGTGGGTCGCGGTGTCGTCGTCGTCGTTGTGCTGGTCGTCGTGGTGGTGCTGCTACTGGTGCTGCTTGTTCCACTGGCCGTCAGCAGATCCTCAAAGTTAATGGTCTGGGCGTTCAGCTTGTCGATGGACAGCGGAGTAGTGGGCGGTGTTGGCCAGCCAGTGAACTCAGTGGTGGCTCTAGTCGGGGGACCCTTCTTGATCACCACTTGCGGTGATCCCTCGTCCTTTTTGGGCTCAGGGGCTCCGCCGTCTTGAGAGGGATGCGGAGTTGTCAGGCGATGGGAACCCACTCGCTTGTGGAAGCCCTTGGGAAACACAACCTTCAGGCCACTTCCTCCGCCACTCTCGGTCACAGCGGCTGCTTCAGTGGTGCTGGAAGGCACGGCCTTGGGTTTGCCTTTCGTTGTGGTCGTAGAGGCTGGGTGGACCTTCTTTGACTTGTAGCCAGGTGGCAGCAGCGAGGCAGGAATCTCATCGCTGCTCTCGGAGTCCGCCTTGGCGGTTTCATTCAGCTTGAATCCTGGCGGGAGCAGGCTGCTCAAATCATCGATCTTGATGGGCGTCACACCCTCTGGCAGCTTGGGCTGCTCCTTCTCCTTGGGAGCCTTATAACCGGGTGGCAGGAACTTGCTCAAGTCATCGAAGGGCACAGCCACAGGCAGGTTTCGGGGAGTGGTCGAGGAGCTGGGGGTGCTGGCATTCGCCTTGTAGCCCGGCGGCAAGAACTTGGAGATGTCATCGACCACGGAAACCTCCGGCTTGGGTGTACTGCTCAATTTGTAGTCCTTGGGCAGAAGGGCGGCCAGGCTGTCGTCGAACTTCACCTCGCTGAAGAGACTCTCCAGGCCAGAGGAGGGCTTGACACTGCTCTCATCCGGTTTCTTAGTTGTCGTAGTCGTGGTAGTTGTTGTCCTGGGCGGCTTATAGCCCTTGGGCAGGAGACCCGCCAGAGCCACGTCCTGCACTGTCACCTGGCCGCTCTTAAAGGACCGACTGATGGTGGAGTTGCGTCCCGGCTTGGGCTTTGTCAGCTCTGCCGGAGGAGCCTCCGTCGTGGACGTGGTTGTTGTAATCTTGCGGTTCTTGTAGCTGGATTTGGGCTTGAAGCCCACTGGCAGGAGACCCGCCAGCTCATCCATTTCACCCTCATCGAAGTGCTGTACCTTGAGCTTGCTGCCACTGCTGGTGGTGCTGGGGGCAGAGGTTGTCCTTGGCTGGAATTTCCTGATGTGCGGCACGAATTTGCCAGAGCCCGAGGCAGCGGTGGTGCTGGTAGCCGGCGTGGAGGAGTCCATCTGGCTGATTATGGGATATTTGCCGGATAGCAGGCCGCTGGACAGCTCTGACTGGACGCGATCCAGCTTATCGATGATGCTCTCGGTGGAGGCGGCAACTGGCGGCTGAACGGATGAGCTGACAACAGGGACCTCTTCACTGCCCTCTGGCTGCTTCTGCTGCTTGGAGTGCACTTTCCGCTCCAGCTCGGACAGGGTCTGCTTGGTCTCCTCCTGCTCGATGGCGGGGAATGGCAGGAATCTGGCGCCGTTGATGCTGCGACTGGGCTGGATGGAAGCCACTACTACATAGTTTTCCGTGGCATTGGATGCCTTTTCTTCTGTTTCCAGGGCAATGGAAGTGGTGGTGTCTACCTTGGCTTCAGACAGGGATTCTTCTCCCTCCTCTTCCGTTATGGTGTTAGAGCTGGGCGTAACTGGCGCCGGCAGAACAGTGGATCCATTGACCACACTCTTGGTGGTTACCACGGAGATGATTTCGCGATCATCCACATGCTCGGCACTGGGCGTAGATGAAGGCTTGGAATCCTGCGCTTCCACCTCTTTGGTTGAATCTTCACCGCCTTCCTCATCGTCATACTCGTATTCCTCACCTTCTCCTTCATCGTCATACTGGGATTCGGATTGCTCTTCCTGCTTAGATGAGCTGTGGCTTTCCTGCTTCGACGTACTGTGCTCCTCTTGCTTCGTTGGTTGGGGCTCCTCTTCCAGTTTCTCCACCGCCTTTGGGCTCACAACTTCTTCCTGCTCGGAGGTGCTCTCAACTGGAGTCTCAGTGGTCACGGCCTGCTCTTCCACTTGAAGTTCCTCTGTAAACTGGTTCTCCTGCGGAATAATAGTTGTGGCTTCTTCGGCAATCTCCTCTTCCTGAGCAGAGACCAAGGTGGTGGCCTCCACTTCGGCGTTGGCGACTTCTGAGACATCCGTTTGGCTTTCCTCGGTGCTGGCGGTGCTGCTCTCATTTTCGACTTCTGAAGTGGTGGTGACCTCGGAATGATCAGCTGGCGGAGATGCCTCATTCTTGGCCACTGTCACTGGCGTCACATTCTCCTCCTGGAGGGGAAGTTTCTCCAAACTGGAGGACTGCGAATGATCCTCTGGTCCCTCATCGGATTCCTGTTCATACTGCTCATCGCTGTTTTCCTGATCCTCATCGTCCTGGTCTTCGTCCAGGGCTTCCTCCTCCTCCTCTTCCTCTGCGCTCTCGGTGGTGCTAGTGGTGCGAGCGGTGGGTCTGGCGGGTAACTTCAGCCTGGCTCCGCTGTAGTTAAAAGGCCTCTTGCTCACCACACTCACGGGTTCGTTGACTTCGCGACTGATGAACACGGGACGCCGTGGATTCGGTGACTTCCTGCCAAAACTGGGACGTTCTGAAGGCGTGTTCTGAGTCGTCGAGGTGGTGCTCGTAGACTTGACCCTGTTGCTGCCAAAGCGATTGTACCGCTTGCTGCTGACCTCGGCACTGTCCGTGGTGGTGGTGCTGCTGGAAGGAGTGGCACTGCTACCCGGCTGGTATCGGTTCCTCGGCCTAAAAGGTGTGGAGGCCGGCGTGGCTGGGTTTTCCGACAAAGCAGAAACCGGGGCCTGAGTCCGTGTCCGAGTGGGTGAGAAGCCGCCGCCATTGCCGAACGGCCGAGTGTTGGACGGAGTCACCGGACGCTTGTCGTTCTGCAAGAAGAGATGCGGGGATTGGATTAATGAGAGCTCAGTCAGTGCATTGTCTCGGATCACGGGAGCAGCTGCACCATGGCTCCGTTCACAGCCTCGACAGACGTCGTCGTCATGGGAAACTGTTACAGTTTCGACATGGAACCGCAATCTCTGCGGTACGTTCGTCGTCTTCTTCTGCTGTCAATTGTGTGGCGTGCGAACTCTTCTCAACCGCCGTGCCATTCAAGTGATTCTCAAATTTGTCTAAAGCGTTTTGTGCAAATTTTCCTCAACCAGTAATACCCATTCCCCTAAATCTCCTCCAACCCCCAACCCCCATCCAACCATCCGTTCATCTTTAATTTATGCGCTCGTATTTATTTAATTTTTATGTGAAGGCAACCTCGCAACTGTCAAAGTTAGGAGAATCCCCACAGCAGGTTGCCAAATCCAAGGCACAGCGAGAAATAGGGGTACTTGGTAATTGATTTAATGGCAGATGATGATGGGTTATGACTCTGTTTTGTTTGCTAGTGTGATGATATTCTATTTAGGTTCAGATATGTGAAAAAAAGGGCATATAGAGTTTCTCTTTCTACCTTTAAGGAATGAAAGAAACTATGGATACTTTAGATAAGTAGTTGGTCATGGGGATATGATACTGTATTATTGTAAGAGTGACCGCGTTCTCTATTCAAATCTTCAATGAATGAGTTCTAATTTAATTTTATTTATTTTTAATTTAAATTCATATGTTAGAAATTACTGAAATAAATTCTTGAACGCTGGGAAAGATGGAATGAAAAATGTATAATTTATTTTATAAAATCTATCCCCAATTTCTTTCTGTGTGCTTTAGGAGTCATAAAGATGATTGGAGATTGGCAAAGCTTCGGATGGCTGGCTGACTGGATGGAGAATGGGACGAGAGGATGAATTTGTTAACCACTAAGAGGCATGATCTCAAAAGTAATGCCAACTAATGAGTTTTCGAGCGCCCACTAGCAATTGTTATTATTATGGCCGATTAATCGTGAACCGATTTGATATTTAAGCCCGGCATCCATCAAGGCAGCACTTTCGCCTGAATGGGCCAGCAAATTGCAGCAATTAACTTGAGAAATTTATGTGGGCAAAACGAGAAATGGAAACTGAGAAATAGAGAAAACGGAAAGGGAACTACTGCTCTTCCGCTCTGACATTTCAATTATGAGAGTTCGAAATGTTTAAAATATACGAGTAAATATTTGTGGAGCCAAAAGTTATGTGCACAAACACTTGCCTTCTGGAGTTTTCTTTTTTTTTGTAAGTTTTTTATAAATAAACAGAAATTGGTAAGGCAAACATGATTTATGAACGCAGCTCGTTGGTGGTTGGCTTTGCCAAAACGTTAAGCAAATAACAATAAAAAATGTGGAGCATGAAATGCAATCGGGTGAAAGGTAAACTATAATTCGATTTGGCCTTTTTCTGCGGTTATTTTCAAAAAGTAAACTTTTGGAACTGGTTCTGAAGTTTGGCTACTTGAAATGAGGGGAGAGAAAAAAGCGCCTCAAAGCATTTACTGTTTGGAAGTCACGTAAGACTCAAAGAAATAATAAAAAACAAAAAAACACCAACAGATATTGGCTAAAATCAGAGCAGAGCCAATTGTTTTGTTAACTTGTTATGCAATTGCCGCTGCGAAATTGTTTTTGCCCGTGTTCCGAGCTCTCGAGTTCGAGTTCGAGTTCGAGTGCTTCTTGTTATGCCAATTGAGATTGCTTTTCTGCCGCTTTTACTTTCTGGGATTGCCACTCCAGATCTCGGCTTCGATCTCGTTTGCCATCTCGATTTCCTTACCCCGGACTCGCTGAAGTGGGCCAGAAATTGCGTCTGCTGGTGGGGCACATTGATGCGCTGCGTCTGCGGCTGGAATCCTCCTCCATTCAGGCTATTGCCAGCTCCATTCCGTATCGCCTTCGAGCGTGTGAAGCCGTTGGTCACTGATGCACCAGTTCCCGCTCCCGCTCCAGCTCCAGCTCCAGATACCGCCGATGCTGCCGGCACTCCAAAGGGGCGTGGCGAGATATCGTAATAGTCCGTCTGGCGATTCGGTTTCTGCGGCCGAAAAAGAGTTGTGGAGAGAAGAGAAAAAAACATCGTGATAGGCTTTTAATGGTGTTATGGCAAAAGCAGGTTAATTAGTTTTAGTTTAGGTTTTTCTTTCGTTTGGGGGGTTTGTCAAATGATATAAAAAGTTTGATAAATAATGAATTTGGGATTCAAGCAGAATGGGCTTATAATTAAAAAGAGTTGACAGGGGGAAATAATAAGCCACAAAGTTGGGGGAAAACCCAGGAGATGGGGTCGAGAAGGTAAATTAATATTAGTATTTTGAATTATATTATTTTATGCGTTTTAAGTGTGCATTTTTAGCTTTATAACATTATACTACTATTCAATTTAAAAATAAATATTGGCAAGGGTTAGAAGGCTACCATTTAATCACCTTTCTTAATTGTCATGGTAAAAATCTTGAGGTTCTGCATCTTAAACTGTACAATACTCGTAACCTTGATAAATTATGCGTTTTTATACCCCTGCAGTGTAGTATAATTTTAGTCAAAAGACTGAAAAGCACTAAAGGAGTCATTTCCGACCCTATAAATCATATATATTCATGATCAGCATCATCAGACGAATCGTTTTAGACATGTTCGGAGAAAAAAAAATATTTTTAGTAATTTTCCAAAATTTGATAAGGGGTAACCCCGTTAAAATTGTCAAAAAATGAAATGTAAAAAAAAATTAAATCCAATATGCAAACTTATTAACCTTATAAAAACTAACTCAGAACAGCTTTCCGAATTTAAATTAATTTATTTTTGGCTTTTTTATGACCTTTTTCGATTTCGGGCCCTGCCTCAATTGCAAGGGTACCCAATCTTCGGCTTTCCAAAGTTCTAAAGTAACTTCCCATCAAGCTTTTTAATTTAAATATATTTATAAGTTTTTTTTTGTTTCCCCCAAAGACTACCGAAAATAAACATTGATAAATAATGGATCAAGTTCTTAGGCAGAATTTAGCATATAATTAAAAATCAATTTGTCGAAGCTATTAACTTAAAAATGGCGCAGCTTCTGGTTATTGAACTTTCATAGTTGACGATCTAGAGAAAAGTATTAAATTACAAAGAATAAAAAATTCCAACTGAATCACACACCAAAACCCCAAATGAATCATTAAGTAGGTTTTTTGTATGGTTCAAGTATAAACCCACATATTTAGTCACCTTTAAATGTAAATTATCTCTGAAGGTTCTTTTTTAAATAAAACCCCAAAGAAAGTAGATAATTTCATAAGGAAAAACTATCAAAAGTAAGAGTAATTTTCCAATTAAATAGACACCTATTAGCCCCTCTAACGTAAGAGTTTTATAGGTTTTATAAGCTGCTACAAGCTGACTTTGATCGGGGTCTTAAAACGATACCCCAAAAATGCTCTCAAATGTGACAGAACTATCATAAGTCCGACTTAAGCAGGGTCTTAAGTTGACAAAGTCCATAATCTAGGCCAAACTTCAGGTGGGAAAAAAGCACTCGTAAGAGCCCAGAAGAAACCCTTCTCAATCGCCTTCGACGTGCTGCAGACAAAGCCACAGAGCTCTAGATATCGAAAGCTGCAGCGAGCAGACAATGGAAATCGATTGAAAATATTTGATTGAAGTGTATCAAGGTCGCTTGGAGGCGATATATTCAGCTGGCTCACTAATTATCCAGTCGCAGGCCGAAATCCAAATTGCCGCCAGTTTCGCCTCCAATCCAATCCCA
This sequence comes from Drosophila ogumai, assembly GCA_018904815.1. Lineage (NCBI taxonomy): Eukaryota > Metazoa > Arthropoda > Insecta > Diptera > Drosophilidae > Drosophila > Drosophila ogumai. Next base: position 3,989 of record JAEIIJ010019210.1, on the reverse strand, counting down.
AGTACTTGTTATTATTGGTACTTTGTATTGTTTGTTGTTGATTGTGTGTTAGCTGTGTGCTTTTTTTTTGTTTGTTATTTTTTTGAAAGCCTAGATGTGCTGCATTGGCTGCCAAAGTTTTGCTCTGTTAAGCAAATTGCATACAAAACGCAAGTTTTGTTGCTAAAAGGCGCATTTCAATGCATTTATTTTTCCGCTTCTTGGCGGAGCTGTTTACGCATCAGAAAATTCACGTTTCCATCCGCCAAACAACGAACTCTAAGCTAAAATTTTCTGGGCTTTGAGATTTTCTCTCTGGAGTCCGGAGAGAAATGCGGTTTGTTGCCCATCGGACTTACTCTGATTAACCGACATTTAATGGGCGGGGCGGCTGCAGTGCAATCAACACCTTCACATTGGTACACGGAGGAAAATTGATGATAATATTATACAATTTCTGAGATTTTAATAATTAATTTTTTTATATGATAAGCTGATATGTTGATGCTGTTCATTTATGTTACTCTATATATACGATATTTAAAGAGTAAAGAAACCAGCAAACTTGCAAATATTAAATAAAAAAATCTGCAATTTTAATTCGCCAATAAAAATTACAGCATTTCCCCTCTGTTTACTCTGTTTAATATATGTTTTGTGTGCTCTGATTTGCTCAGAGATCGAAAAATTTCACTGCCCCATTGTCAGTTGTCTCTTTGTGTGGTTAGTCAGCGAAGAAAGCGATCGCCAGTCGGTGGGGGGAAATTAAAAACAAACGTTTCTTAGACATTTGTCAATATGGCTAGCATAATGAAACTATGAAAGCCTCGCTCACGTTTTGTGGAAAGCCGCTAAGAGCTGGGGAGTTATTGCAGCGCCACTTATGCGACGTCATTACGACGCACTTTCCCCCTAGACCAACACACGGCACACACACCAACTCCTGGCCTGGCCAATCAGTCGTCATTCAAACAAATCACAATTTTCCATTATGGTTTATGATAAGCTGGCTCGTAACGAGTGGGCAGGTTTCTTGGAGGAGGATCTATTCAGTAGCTCTCAAACCGAGGTGATCCTGCCTGGAGCTGTCTTCATTCATCATCAGTCTGAAAGGAGCTATTCGAAAGGGTTCTGTGGGTTAGACTGGCTGCACGAGTTGAGCCAAGTTAATTGAGTTTTTCTTTAAGCCACAAAGCTCTCCAAAGTGCATTGAGACCCCTGGCTGTGCAGTTCCCCCTCCAGCTCTTGGAACCTCCTCCGAACCACAAAGCGCATTTCAATTAGGGCCACAGAAGAGCTGCCTGCAAAGTGCGTGCTCATCGCCTTTCAGGCTGGCAATAAACAATATGAATTTACACTTTTTTCAATTAAGAAACACTCGGGCTGGCCTGGCACCCCTCCCTTTTCTGGCTTTCATGAATTTGAATCAACAGTCACGAGTACTCACGCATATATTCGTTGATATGCAGAAGCCCCCGACGATTCGCTTTGTCTGCCTTTTGGTCAAGCGAAAGTAAGATGGGGAGACTTGCAGTTCCCGGCGTTTCTTACACGCACATCGGGCTATATATTTTATATCTATAATTTGATTATAGCTCTCATATGTTGTGGGTTTTTTTTTAAATATTTCTCTGGCGACTGGTTAGCGTGCAGCCTACGGACATTTTAAAAAGCAAAACTAACAGTTTTTGGCAGTCGCGTGCCAAGGCAATACAAATGAAGCAGTAAAAGGTAACTGAGATGTTTCGAGTCAGGTGAGAGATGAGAGATGTAAGAGAAAGGTTGAAAGTGAGATGAAGTATTTTTTAATAAATATTTCCTAGAGGAAATGAGACCTTTAAATGTAATCACCCTTTGATATATTAATTTACATTAAACAAGAGGAATTAATCACCTGTTCAGATCCTATTTTATATCCAAAAATTCATTAATAAATCCCATTTATTTCTGTATAATAAAATGTAATCTCTTTTGGCAGCTTTCTAAAATATTGATTTTTAATCAAAACTATTTACATCCTGTTCGTTTTTGTGGCACGCCATATGTAGTTACCCACCAAAGCCAAAGGCAATTTACAAATTCCCGCCCCCCTGCAATTTTTCAAATTTTCCCGTATGCTTGTGGCATGTGGAAATCCTTTTTTTTGCATTCGATTTGATTTCGTTTTTGGCGTTGATTGACTGGCAGAGACCAGGCCCACAGAAAAACCCCACTTAATTGTCTAAATCGTAGCTCTCCGAATAAGGAAATGTAGTTTTGGAAAATAATTGAATTTGAATTTAAATTTTTGGTGTACTTACCGCAAACTGGGAATTGCCACCGCCATATGAAGCACCGCTGCCGAAGGGGGAACTGACCGCCGGCACCGCCGATTGCTTGGCATTCTCATTGGCTATGAAAAGGAGTTGCTCCTGGTAGGAGCCCGGAGCAGCTGGTGAGAAGCCGCCGGAGCTGGCACGGAAACCATTGAGGGACTGCGGCTGCTGCTGCTGGCGGGGAAAGGTTCCAGATGATGGCACAAATCGGTTTTGCGAGGGGAAGTAGTAACTGGAAGTATCTGAAGGTCGCAAAAATACACAAATAATTAGTAAAATGGCGAAAATGTGTCAACAATCAATTAATTTGTACACCTTTCGTTGCCTGCGGCAACGTTTAACCATGAAACACATGGCAGTGCGGCACCAAAACCTAAAAATCATTGCTCTTAATTGCGCGAAAAGTGTAATAAATAAACATAAATAAATAAAGCCTCCGGCGTTGACGTCTGGTACCCCATAAATTATATCATTTTGGGTCTTTTTTGGGTCACAAATTTGTCACCGCATGGCGAAAAAATATTTGGCACGCATTTGTCAAGCCAGAAAAGTGAATAATGCGAGAGGTTCGTTGGCTCAAAGTTTTCCTTTAGTTAATTACCCAAAAAGTCGTGGGGTTTCCCTGCTCAAAATCGATCAGAAATCCCTTAGCTATTTCCCATAAATAACCCATAATAACAGCTCATTATGTATTGTGAAGATCCCCGGGAGATGCGATCCCAAGTAGTTAAGCTAATAATAACCCATTAAATTGTTAAATTTTTAAGTCTAGCTTGTCCCCATTTTTCATGTTTACTTGGCAACATCTTTTCGGGGATTATTTTGCTCAATTTTATTTAATTGAAAAAAGAAAAAGTGTAGCAAACTGCAAGAGGATATCTTATTATATTTTTACTATTATTGTAATTCGTGGGGAACCCAAATCTACAATGGTTGCATGCGTCACAATCCTGACTCTTTGACCCACAATGTCTTGCCTCAAAAAATTAACAAACAAGAAAAATAACAAGAAAATGCAGTTGAACCACGCAAACTCTTATTACTTTTTCGTTTTTCTCGTGTGTCGACAGATTTTGGGAGTCGCTAATTGAAAATTGAAATATCATATGGCCGCCGTTTTTTTTCTTTTAACGCAATTGCAGCCGCGGCAGCGTTTCATTGAACATTTTATCAGACGAATTTATGCAAGAGCCTCGAGCTCTGGAGGCTTTGGAGTGGGGACAACGCCTACATTGGGTCTCCGAGTGCCTCACTCTATGCCTTCACACCTTGTTTTTACCTGAATCGCTTTTAACTGCAAATAATTGCCGTTTATTATCGCATCTAAGAACGCGACGAGGCGTCGCATGTCTCGCACATTTGCCGCGAGTTGTCGAAACTGACTGGAGATTAGTTTAGGGTTTGATTAATGGGCCGAGAGGGATCTCTCTGTCAGATGGAATAAACCCAAAATATTTTGTATGCCAAGGCAGTGGCAGGCAGTGCCGCGAGTGTTTACTTAAGGCTTCTTATGAACGCCCACTTCCGTTGTTTGGCAGTGAAGTTGAGTGCATTACGAATAAACTAAGCTCAGAAGGGGGTTAATATTAATTTAGTGAATTGTTTTTGTAAGTTAATTCTTTGAATATTATTTTTAATTTATAAGAAAATTTATTTCGCAAAGTTAAAAAAGGTTACATCAGTCTAAACAAACTT